>JAXIVD010005534.1:2500-27500 GCA_036785275.1 Cancer borealis
GACTATTTTCTCATTTATTTTGAAGTCAAATTGTTTTTCTACGTAAATTCATGCAATGCTGAACAATTAACACGAGCTGATGGATGATGTGAGTGCATGATTCCAAACTTTTCATATTATACACTTTATATAACTTTATTTCTTATTTTATTTTTTGTTTCTACCTTTCCGTTGCATGTCGTCACTATCGCTTTTCAATTATTTTTATTTATTATTTTATTTTCCATCATCCATCCCTTCCATTCACCCATTTGCCTTCTAACGCATGTGGTTGGTTACTATCTGACGGAGGAACTTCTCTGATTGGTGCATGCCTGTTGGAAGGGGGCGTGGCTTGAACGTCAAGTTAGTGTCAATTGATTGCTATACATGCTAAGAAGTAGACTAAGGACAGAGTGTAAAGAAAGTCTGTTTGTGTTGCTCTTTTTGTTTGTTTATGTAAGAAAATTATCTCATTCACTTTTTCATGGTCGTAATTATTTATTTTTGTCTTCTCTCTTCATTATATTCGTATTTTCTTTATCATCACTCACGCCTTGTTTCCTTTTTCTGTTCTTTATCTTCTTATTCCTTTCATTTTATTCTTCCAACTGCTTTTAATTTCTTCCTTTCTTTCTCTTCCTCCGCCTTTCTTTTTTCTTTTCTCTTTTACCTCCATCACTGTTTCCATTCTCTTCTTCTTTTGTCGTCTACTGCCTCCATTCATCACTTCCTTTCTCTTTTCTCCTCCTCTTCCGACTTTTCTTGCATTTCTTCTCCTCTTCCTCCTCTTCTCCTTTGTTTCTGGCTTTCATAATTTGTTCATTTTACTTCAGTTTGTCATAATTTATTTCTATCCCTTGATTTTTTCATATCCAACATCATTATTATTATCTAAATTATTTAAAATCATTACTTTATCCCTTTCATTTAATACATTTTTACGATTATCATCAATTCTTTTCTTTATTCAAGGAAGAAAAAATATACGTAAACAATTTATTTGAAGTATCCTTTTATTTTTCTTTCATCCCGTATCTTAATTTCCTAGTATTTTCCCTTCAGGTCCGTTCTTTCCCTTTCTCAATGCCTATTTTTCCTTCCCCCGTATCTTAATTTCCTAGTATTTTCCCTTCAGGTCCGTTCTTTCCTTTCCTCAATATCTATTTTTCCCTCTTCGTCGTCCTGGCAGGCATTTAGGGGACGCCAAAGTCTCGGGGACTCTCATACCACTTTTTACTAACTTGTCAATGTAGTTGCTTTAATTAAGTTCCTCGAGGCTTGTGAGTTTGAGTACCCACGTGTGTGTGTGTGTGTGTGTGTGTGTGTGTGTATATGTGTGTATGTGTGTGTGTGTGTGTGTGTGTGTGTGTGTGTGGGTGGGTGGGTGGGTGGGTGGGTGGGTGGGTGCGCGGGCGGGCGGGCGGGCGGAGTGGGGGGTGGGTATGTGTGTGTGTGTGTGTGTGTGTGTGTGTGTGTGTGGGTGTGTGGGTGGGGGTGTGTGGGTGGGGGTGTGTGGGTGGGGGTGTGTGGGGGTGTGTGTGGGGGTGGGGGTGTGTGTGGGGGTGGGTGTGGGGGGTGGGGGGGGTGTGGGTGTGTGTGTGGGTGTGGGTGTGTGTGTGTGTGTGTGTGTGTTTACATCAAATCTGTCTCTCTCTACATATGTATATGTATTCATTCGTCTGTTTTTTGTTGGTTCTGTGAAATTAAAACTCACTCTCTGTCTCTCTCTCTCTCTCTCTCTCTCTCTCTCTCTCTCTCTCTTTCTCTCTCTCTCTCTCTCTCTCGCTCTCTCTCTCTCTCTCTCTCTCTCTCTCTCTCTCTCTCTCTCTCTCTCTCTCTCTCTCAAACGCAGCAGGAAAAGAGTAATAATCACTCACATAATTATATTTTAATAAACTTTATTATAATCTGTCAATCAATTCATATTAACGTCTTTTATGTACATAATCATAACTTTTGTAATAACTTTCACTCACTCATTCAAGCTGAATACAAGGGATGGGTAATGCATCTTTGTAGAGCTTCCTCACGTCTCTAACCCTTCTCTGTTATCTTTCCACATCCAATTTTCCTCCTTCTCTTTCCTCCTTTCTGTTCTTTCTTTCCGTCTACAGGCACGTCCCATATTTTTTTTTAAAGATTTTTGTTGAATTGTATTACTTACTGATGAAAGATGTGATTAAGGTAGGGATTTAATTTTTTTTTCACATAATTTTCACATTATATAAATTTTTTTGTAAGTAACTACTTATTAGTTTTATATTAGTACTATATCAACAATTTTTAGAATCTTATAGACATTCAATTTTATCGAAGTAATTGTTTGATTAATTGCTGTTGGTTTGACACTTTTCTTTATTCATTCTTGACTCAGTGACTCAGCGCCATACTCACGACTCACGGCTCTCCATGTCATCTACTCACAGGTTATTCAGGAATCTTAAAGCGACGCTCGTTAATTTTCGTCTCCGAGTCACAGGGATTCTTTTAAGCCGTCACTCCCTGACACCCACACCACACCCTCCCCCGTCTTTCCTTGCTCTGATGGGGTATTGGGGGGAGCCATGGCTATCCTCCCTCCTCCTTCTCTTCCTCACAATCTTCCTTCCCTTCTTGGAGTGACAGACCGGCCAACTTCCTCCATTTGGGTGCCTCCAAGACTGTCTAAACACTGATAATTAGGTACAGAATTATGGTGCTCGTACTTTAGGTCGTTTTAACAGGAATTTAGAGTCAGGTTGTTGAGGTACATGAAGCTGATATACCTTTGGCTTCGCTGCATAAAAATAAACCACGCTCTCGTACGTCTGTCATGTCAATCTTCATCCCTTCATGACCTTCCGCTTTGAAGGGGGAAGCATCAGATCATCTTCAATACGTGCAGTGCTTGCTTGCCATATTCAGTGTTAGTTCACCTTAAAATAAACCTCTCAGCCACTATTTTCCCGCAGCCTCAACGGTAATTTGTATAACCCGATAGAGAGAAGAAAAAAAAATCAACTCATATCGTTTGTCAAGCATTTCTTTTTTAATTCAAAACGAAACGACACTGTAATACTATTTTTTGTAGCATTTTTTTTTTTTTAGCATTTAGTGTTCGTCCACTCATATAGTAACTTTACATCAGTGGTTTGCCAGCCAACCAACACACTGTAAGATGGGCCAGCCAGTCACTGTTCCTCTTCCAGGCTCCTACTCCCCCCTCCTCCTCGCACACCCGTTGTTGGGATTCTACAGGGACGCAAAGGTAATTACTATAAAATAAACAAAGGAGATTGGCTTAGTTCTTTAGACAGACTTTGGCGTCCCTTGTTTCCCGTCAATGTCGAATTATTGACGCTGCCTCGCGGTAATTAACGAGCCAGTCCCCGATAGACTCGCGGGGATATAATTAATCAAGTTTAATGTTAGTTTTTAGAGTCGATAGCTTAAGGTGGGGACTGATGACCTCCTTGGGTAAGCCTCCGCAGAGAGAGAGAGAGAGAGAGAGAGAGAGAGAGAGAGAGAGAGAGAGAGAGAGAGAGAGAGAGAGAGAGAGAGAGAGAGAGAGAGAGAGTAAAGAAAGTAAGGCAGAAGATTCCTACGCTATCTTTCAACTCTTCCTCAGCGTTGCATTATGTATGGGAGGGAAAAAAAGAGGAGTAGGAGTAGGAGGAAGAGTGACAAGCACTTCCCGGTAACTTTCTGCCATCTACTGGGAAGGAAGGGATGGAAGGGCAAAGGTTGGCAGTGTGTAGGATAACCAATGCGACTCTCTCCTTGTCTGTCTCCCACAAGCCATGCAAGTATTTTTTTTTTTTCACTTTTACTTTCGTGTATATTTTATGCTCTTGTTTCGCCGAGCAGTTGTGTTTTATGGAAAGCTGCTTGTGTGTGTGTGTGTGTGTGTGTGTGTGTGTGTGTGTGTGTGTGTGTGTGTGTGTGTGTGTGTGTGTGTGTGTGTGTGTGTGTGTGTGTGTGTGTGTGTGTGTGTGGTTTTACAAATCATTCATCACGTGTTCGCCATTCCGTAATATTCATAGCGGGGAGAAAAACTTGCTTGTATTAGTACATATCAACAAGAGGAAGAACAACACACACACGACATATTGCACTCACGCACCATCACCATCATCACCATCACCATCACCATCACCACCACCACCACCACCATCACCATCACCATCACCATCATCATCATCATCATCATCATCATCAAGGGAGATAACAAGTACTAAATGAAATTGTTTCCCTTATTGTAGAAAAAAAACCAAAGTTTCTCAACAAAACATACAGCCTTGGCCTGGACGCAGCCTCTGCGCGGCCAACACCAAACATCACAACAACGCGCAGATCAACGACTTCTCAACATTACTCTCGCCTCAAGAAAAAAACAAGAGAATGATCGAAATACCTATACAATATAAAGGGCGTGAAGGCTCGTATAGTCAAGGCGATGTGTATATATTCATATAGTGTTGTCGAGTAGAGGGTCACGTGACCACCCACGATGACACTCCAACGGGTCAGCATACAGTCACGGGCGTCCCTCCTTAGTGCCGCACAAAGCGAGGCTGGAGCACCCGCCGCCCTCCTTGTAACAGCAGGTGAGGCAGGCGATGAGTCTAGTATCCTGCAGGCACTGGTGATTCCCGTGAGGGGCCTTGAGAGGGCTGCGGCGGCCGAGATGCTCCGCTGCCAACCAAAACTTTGAATGGCAGAACATTTGTTGGCAGACTTGTCCGTCCTTTCAGTTTGCATGATTTATGTCACCATTTGTTTAAATTCTTTAAGTGCAGTGCATTGAGTCTGACAATCGCAGTATTTTCTATTTCAAGTCGGCCCACGCACCATCTTCCCCCGTGAGTGTCACAACGCCGCCCCGCCGCCCACGACCAGCTGGCGAGTTAATTTCCGTTTAACAGTCAAGTGTTCGGAAAGACTCACACGATCTCGGTTTTGCACGAGTTCCTTTTCTGTTAGTTTTGTTTAGGTCTTGCCTTTGTTTCATGTATTTTTTTCAAGAGAGTCAATTGCCAGCTGGGTTGTTTGTTTTCAATTTCCTTTCCGCGCAGTGACTCTCAGCTCTGTTGGTGTTAAGTGTTTTTTCAACTGAATGCATTTTTTGTTCCTTCAAGTTTCAGGAAAGCGTATCCACTTAGCGCTTTTTTTTTATCATGTCTTTCTTGGTCTCTTCTCTAAGTCTTATTTCTTGTTTTTAGTTTAATTTTCTTTTTTGTTTCTCTCTTCCACCTTCTCGTTGTCCTCGTCCTCGTCCTCCTCCTTGCCTCTTAACACTCTCCGTGACGGATCGTTCTCTTAGAGTTTCGCAAACTTTGTTTCGTAGGAAAATTTCTCCACTTGTTGCTCAGTCTTCTCCATACGCTAGTGGAGAAGTAAGGCGGTGGAGAGAGGGAGGAAGACGCCCCATGAAGTGTGGCTTTAATGGAGAGCGGAGTGGGAGAGGCTGCAGACTGCTGTGTGGGAGAGACAAGAAGACTTTACTGTTGGGAGCATCATCGTCAAGAACGGGTGACTTTTTGCTGCCAAAAATCGAACGTTACTGGGATGTCATTTTGTGGTTCAGGTGAGGCGGGAGACCAGGCTTCCTCCCTTACCAGGCGTCGGGGGTGGCCTGAGGGTGATGTCGGAGTGCTAGGGACTCGTGGCTTCAAACTGAACCACTGAATTCTTGCGCATCTCGATCATTGGCAGCAGCCCGTTCTCCTGGAAAGAGGCGAGACATGAACTGGTTAGGTGTGTGTGTGTGTGCGCGTGTGTATGTATGTGTGTGTGTGTGTGTGTGTGTGTGTGTGTGTGTGTGTGTGTGTGTGTGTGTGTGTGTGTGTGTGTGTGTGTGTGTGTGTGTGTGTGTGTGTGTGTGTGTGTGTGTTGGCTACTGCTGTGTTTGGCTGAGAAAACCAACCAGCAACATCAATACCACTACCACCACCACCACCACCATCATCACTATCATCACAAGAACCACCACTTAATTTCTTCTTCACCAATACCACCACTAACTAATGTTCTTACTATTACCACCACACCACTACCACCACCACCTACCATTACTACAATTACCACCACCACTCCTTACTATTACCACTACACGTACTTCTACCTCTACTCCACACTGTAACCACCACTACTACTCCACCACACTTAATTACACACCATAACTGCCACCACCATCACACTTACTACCATCTCACATTACTTCATCTACCACACCATTACTATCGTTACTATAAATACCACCACCACCACCACCACCACCACCACCACCACCACTGTAACCACCACTACTACTACTACCACACAGAAGGAAGGGAGGGGAAACCAGGTCCTGTATACCCTCCCCACAACTACACACACACGCACATACACACCCACACACGCAACACTACCTACCACTCATAACCGCTACACACACACACACCCACACACACACCCACACACGCACACACACACATACACACACACAATCACCTCTGCTAACTTACACACCAATAAACTAACTAACTTAACTAACTACACACGGCTCGGGGACTCGAAACCGAGGACGCGCGCAGGGAACAGGTAGGCAAGCAGACAGACGGAACAGGTAACCGAAGGAGTAGCATTCAGGGAGACACATACAAGCACCAAGAGGCTCACACAGCACACAGCACACATCTAACGGCAGCAGCAGCACAGTTAGCATCACAATCAGCATCAGAAGCAACAGGGACCAACACCACACAGTCAGGCCTTAAGGGGAGGTTCTTACAGCTGAGATTTGGGGGAGGACATCGAGGACCCCCGCGGGACACTGCAGGGAGAGAGGGTTGGAGGAAAGGGAGGAACTGGAGGAGGAGGAGGAGGAGGAGGAGGAAGAGGAAGAGGAGGTGGAGGTATGGGAGGAGGTATGGGATGAGTGTTTAGGGTAAAGGGAAGGAAAATGAGAGCTGTATGTCCTCTTTTAGAAAGGAATTTAATTAAAAGGCCGAGAAAAGGTTGGAAATTATATGAAGAAAACAGTTTCAGGAGGAGCAACTATTCCTCTTTAATTAAACGTCGCTGGAGACCAATAAAAGTGGATTTACTGGGCAGTTCGTTCATTGAATTTAAATGTTGTACTCGATAGATAGATACTTCATTAATTTAATGTCGTAATGATATGAGTTTTGTCCTTGTGGATCTTCGTAAATCGTCTTTCTGCTCTGCGTGCGTCGGAAAAAACAAAATAATAAATACAAGCGTGCGATGTAATAAATTGGTTACTCTTTAATTAATGGACCATGAAATACTAACGACACTTTGCCAATGAATTATTAGCACGGCAGGACGTAAACTGTTCGCTGATTGGTCAAGTGGATTACTAACACGTAAGGGAAGTGTTCTGATTGGTTGTTATTTTATTTTTTGGCAGACTAAATCCCTCGCTAATGTGTTACCTTATTTGCTGTTAAAAAGTCTTCAGTGATTGGTTGTTTTGACACTTGGAGGAAAAGAAGTCTTGCCTGATTGGTCAATAAGTGATGGTTATTCGGACTACAAGAAGGGGAGAGTGTCATGGCGGAGTTGAATTTACTAACAGAACAACTACGAATACATCTTAATACTCTCTGCGCCCCTGATATGAACTTTGTGGGTAGGTAAGGGAGACAAGGCGGGGCATTGCCAGAGAGAGGAAAGAAAGAGAGGAACACCCAGGATAAGAGGGAGAGAGGAGGAAGGAGGAAGGAGGAAGGAGATAAAGAACGCTGGGTAAAGGGAAGAAAGGACCACAAAGGAAGGGAAGAGGTAGAGGGAAGGGAAGACAACCGGGAAAAGAGTAAAAACACATTGAATAAAAAACTTTAATGCGTTTCTACCCTACTGAACTAAATAAAAAAAGAAGGGAAATAACGTCTCGCCATAATAAAGAAAAAGTGCATTAAAAGCTGTGAGGAAAATCCGTGTAAAGGTGTGTGTATATATATACCTGGAAATATAAATAAGAAAAAAATGATTGGTGGTTTTAGTGCAACAAACGTGATAGAAAATGAAGAAACAACAATCCATGAAGTTTAAAGGATGCATCTTTAACCTATACATAGAGAGAGAGAGAGAGAGAGAGAGAGAGAGAGAGAGAGAGAGAGAGAGAGAGAGAGAGAGAGAGAGAGAGAGAGAGAGAGAGAGAGAGAGAGAGAGAGAGAGAGAGAGAGACATAGAGAGAGAGAGAGAGAGAGAGAGAGAGAGAGAGAGAGAGAGAGAGAGAGAGAGAGAGAGAGAGAGAGAGAGAGAGAGAGAGAGAGAGAGCATAAAAAATTAAATCACTTCAGAAAAAAAAGCTAGGGAAAGGCAGCAGCTGTAGGCCTGGTGAAGGGAAGAAAGTAGGGGAAAAAAAGACTGAGAGAGGGAGACTGTAATATTCATGATGCTCTGACGGAAATAATTAGAGAATCTTCGTTTTTTCCTCCGTCCCTCCAAGTCTCCGCTATGAGCCGTGCCTTCGTGTGTGTGTGTGTGTGTGTGTGTGTGTGTGTGTGTGTGTGTGTGCGTGTGTGTGTGTGCGTGTGTGTGTGTGCGTGTGTGTGTGTGTGTGTGTGCGTACGTGCGTGTGTGTGTGTGTGTGTGTGTGTGTGTGTGTGTATATGTGCGTGTCGTTCATCGTGATGGTGAAATAAAGGCTCAATGTCACTCATTCTTTAGTTAAAATCTATTATAAACTGTGATGTCAAATTTTCTTTCATCCTCCTTCCTATGTCTAGCTCTCTCCCTTTCTATCAGTCTTACTCTACATTCCTCCACCGTCCCATTGTTCTTGATTCTCATCTTACTCGTGTTCCTACAGCTCTTAAAGTGAGTCAGGATACATTGGGACGCACCACCCGCACCAGCTATTGTTGCACCGCCGCATTTGTACACTGAATGCCTTGGTGCCTCCTCCTCCAGGTTTAGAATGTGTTGGCGAGTGTCTGGGAGGAGGCAGAGCGTTTCCGTGTTTGTGTTTGATTCTGGCGTTCCCACGTGAATGTGTGAAAAGGAAGCAAACTATGAACAGACTGGAAAGCGGCTCACACAGGCACTTATGAACAGGAGAGAGGAGACGGAGGGGGCGGGAGGGAGGAGAGGGAGGAGGTGGCGACAAGAGGGAGAGGGATGGAGGGACGTCTGATGTAATTGGAGGGAACGACAGGAGGGAAGGGGAAGGGGGGTGGGGGAGCGGGCGGGGGAGGGGTAAGGTCAGCCGGGAGGGAGCAGGTGTCAGCGGCGGCGGAGGCGGGGGTGGGGACGGCGTCCGTGGGGGTGGGGCCGCGCGCCTCCTGGTGGCTGGAGCAGGTCCCCGGCGAGATGTAGAAGGCACTCACGCCGTTGGCCTGCGTCAGGTTGTTGGTTGCGGGCACGTAGGTGGTGCCAGGCGTGCAGCGCGAACAGTTCCTCTTGAGGGCTGGCCGCTGGCGGGACCCGTGGCACCGCATGGCGAAGCGCAGCTCCTCGGCCATCTCGGAGCACAGGGATTGCTGCGGGTGAGAACACCTCTGTTACTACCGCGGTGGTGCGGCGCCGCGGTCTGCCCGTCACTTGGCAGGAAGATACCCTGTGTGCTGCACTAAGAGGCTCAAAGAGACACGCTCTCTGGCCTCACCGAGCACCTCCGCCATGGCTCAGCGCCCACCGCGCACCCCACATGAGTGCAGTGCCCTGACAGACTTCACTCTGCCCTGAGTGGCTGGCCGCGGCGGCACTCGTCCTGCACCTCAGATGACATGCCGCGGGGCTGCGGGAGGGAGGCAGCGGGAAGGTTTGATTAGTGGATCCATGGACCAGCGAGGAGACGGGATGCATCTGAGGTGTAGGTGAGTGACCCGTCGCTGCTAGGTATTAAAGCGTGAAGAGTGTCAGGGTCATGCACGTCAGCTACAGGAAATGAGGTTGTATCTGAGGCTACTCTTAAGTCCCTCTCAGCACCTGCCTCGAGGCTCCGCCGACCATTAGCTACGACTCCCTCAGGCGGGGTGGGAGACTCCCCATCGGCGCCATGCACTACAGCTGCACCATGCACGCCAGACACTCACCTGTTAGTCCTTACCTGCCATGCGTGGCGTGCTGTGGTGAATCATGCCCCGTCAAGACAGCTTGTTCCCACGGGCTGCTCATCAAGGGCCTGGCAGGACTCAAACCTTTGATGCCACCTCCTGACACTCAGCACAGTAAACACAACAATGATGACACCCAGGCTACCACTAATCGCGGAACATTGTCTTCCAACGCCATCACCACCACCCCAACACCAACAACAACACCAACACCGTCACTGCATCACCATCCGCGTACCCACCACCCAGTAGTGTCTTCCCGCTCAGCTGACTTTAACGTTCCTCCCTGACAGTCGCTGAGATGGAAGTATCGTTCCTTTCCCTGCGAGTCCCCAGCCTGTCCTGACGAGGCGATAATAGGTTCATCCAGTCCCAAAACCTCACTTCTTCCTTACATTGTTACCTGCAACCCCGCGGCCCTCCACTTCACACTGACAACTGATTTCACGTAATAGTATATAGAAAAATAACGAGACCATCCAAAGAAACTATTGGTAGTAAGAACTGAAAGAAATCACTGAAAGGAAACGCTTAAGGAAACGAAATATTCTAAAGTGCAGCTTCTTTGAGTAAAGCTTTGGAATCCACATGAATAAAGTCAACGATGAATAAAAGCAAAGGAGAAAAGTTCATGATTATTACGATAAAGAAATGAAAAAAAATAACAATCATGCAGAAAAATAGAAAACTGCAAGAAGAGGAGGAAAATAAAGCATGATATAGAACAAGAAAAGAACGATGATGATGGTAATGATGAAATAAAGTGAATAGAAAAATCGTGAAAATAGAATAGTGAAAATAGAAAAATAAAAAGGATAAACACAAATCAAGAAAAAAGAGGAAAGATAGAAAAATAAGTGAGTGAGTGAGAAAGTTAATGAGTGAGTGAGTGAGTGAGTAAATCGATCTATGAGTGAACAGCGGAATGAGGGAAAGGGAAGGGAAGTAAGGGTTTAATAGAGGGAAAAAGGGGGGTTAGGGGCGTGGAGAATGAGTTAATGGGAAGTAGTAGGGAGGTAAGAGGTAATGGGATGGGGAGGGAGATTAATGAGGAGAGAAGGGAGAGGAAAGAAGAAAATGATAATAAAATGTAGAATTAGGGGAGAATAAGAGATGAAAAAAGAAAATGAGAAAATGAGATAAAGAGTAAAGGAGGAGCGAGGAAATTAGGTGATGATAAGCTCATTTTTAGGTGTTTCTTCATTAAGGGGATACTCTCTCTCTCTCTCTCTCTCTCTCTCTCTCTCTCTCTCTCTCTCTCTCTCTCTCTCTCTCTCTCTCTCTCTCTCTCTCTCTCTCTCTATATAATGTAATCAGAGAGAGAGAGAGAAGAAAAAGAGAGAGAGTGAGAAAAAAGTCACTGAGTAAAGAAAAATGATTACATGAGAAGAAAAAAACATACCAAGAACAAGAAAAAAATAAGGAGGAAGAGGAGGAAAGGGGGATAAAAATGGGTGCAAGAAGTAGAGAGGTGAATGGAGACAAATAAGGGGGCAGCAAGAGGGCCTCAGGAGTGAAAGACTGACTGATCACTTTCGCTTACACAATTTTTTCCCCTGCCGCGTCTGGGTCTCTTCAATAAATAGCTTAAATTTCCCTGTACAATATTTTCTTCTTTAAAGCCACGTTTTACTTCCTGCCTTTTGTCTCCTCTTCTTCTTTCTCTTCCTATTCCTCCTCCTTGTTTGCAATTCTACTATTTTATTCCTCCTCCTCTTCCTTCTCTTCATCCTCGTCTTCCTCCTCCTCTTAGTATATTTTCCTTATGGAGATTATCACATCGTCTTTTATTTCCTCAACTCAGTTTTCCTTTCCTCTTCATGTGTTTCTTTCCTCACGAGCGATTCTCCTCATTCCTCCCTCCCTCTCTCTCTCCCTCCCTCCCTCCCTCTCTTCCTTCCTCCCTCCTTCCTCTCTGCCTCCTTCCTTTTTTTCCTCTCACTCTATTCCTTTCCTCCTCTCCTTCTTTTCTCCCCTTATCAGCCTCTTATTCCTCCCTCCCTTCCTCCTTCCTTCTACTCTCTAGTACTCCTTCCTTCCTCTATTGTCTTCTCAGCTTCTCCCTCCATCCCTCTACTCAGCCTCCCAGTTTTCCCTCCATCCTTTAACATCTCCTTGTCTTCCTCCTCCTCTCCTTCCCTCCTTTACTTTCCTGCTCCTCCCACATTATCGCAGTCTCCCTCACACCCTTCATTCTTCCTTCATGTTCCTTTTTTCTTCTCCTCCTCCTCCTCTTCCTTCATCGTCTTGTCTTCAATCACCTTCCTCGCCCCTCGTCTCCTGCCTATACCTTGTCCCTTCATCTCTCGTCCCTAGCCCCTCGCCCCTTGCCCCTCCAGCCCCTTCCACCCTCAGTCCCTTCGTCTCTGGTCTCTCGAAGTAATGACGAATTTCCCGCGCCATAAAACCCGCTGTCACATTAATGGCGTTATTGTTATTCCGTGCCATAACACTACAGAGGTTGACTTGATTTTCTACGGTTACTTTTTTTGGCGCCCGTTCCTCTTTTTCTTTCTGTTTGTGTTTTTGTTCTTCTCGTTGCCATTCGGAAACAAATTACAATGAGAGAGAGAGAGAGAAAAAAAAAATTGTAAGGCACCCTCCCCCACCACTCCTCAAAAAAAAGTCCACACTACTATGACTCGGAGTGACCACTGTGACCCCAATGAATAATACATGTGACCTGCAGCCCCATTGACCTCAGAATACTAAGGTCATCACAAAAAGGCAACAGGATGACCACAACGACACGAAAAATACCAAATGCTAACCCATCCCTTACCCCCCTTCCCCTCCCTTCCCTCCTTAAAAAATCCTGAGTGACCCCCACCAAAGGTCACTCATCTATGACCTGTAAATGGCGGAAAATTGACCTAGAATGACCCAGTGGTGCCAAAATAGCGTTGCAAACTTGCCATCTTCGCGACCACAGTCATATGGGCCAGGAACCTTGAACCTTAAATTTTGCGTTTAATGACCACGAGTGAAATAGTGCAGAGGGATGTGAACTGAGAGGAGGGAGAGGAGGAAAAGTAGGAAGAGGAGGAGAAGAAGGAAAGGTGAGGTAAGTGGAAGTAAAAGGAGGATGAAGAGGAGGCTGCAAGATGGATAAGGAATGAGGGAAGTTGTAAACAAAAGATGGAAAAGAGGAGGAAATGGAAGAACACTGAGGAAAATAGTAAGGAAATGCAGATAAATGGCTTAAAGGAAATTGAGGAAGACGAGGAGAAAGGAGAAAAATAAGAACAGAGGATGAGGAAGAAAAAAAAAGAAGAAAAAGAAGAGGAGGAGGAGGAGGAGGAGGAGGAGGAGGAGGAATAGTTGGAAGAAGACTGACAATAATAAACAGGACAACAAGGAGAAAAAAAAGGGAAAAGAAAAATCAGAACGAAATGATGATGACAAAAAAAGAAGAATCGATAATGTAGTGAGGAGGAAAATGCGTCTTTCTTTTTTTTTCTTCCCTCAAACGACTTGTGTGAGGAAGAAAAGTCGATTGAATCAGCGCTGAGAACGACCTACTGGCACACAAGGAGGTCGTGTATTCTCACCTACGACAAGAACCTCACGACTACCCACCCACGACCCTCACACCTCACCACCACCCACCCACGACCCTCACACCTCACCACCACCCACCCACGACCCTCACACCTCACCACCACCCACCCACGACCCTCACACCTCACCACCACCCACCCACGACCTTCACACCTCACCACCACCCACCCACGACCCTCACACCTCACCACCACCCACCCACGACCCTCACACCTCACCACCACCCACCCACGACCCTCACACCTCACCACCACCCACCCACGACCCTCACACCTCACCACCACCCACCCACGACCCTCACACCTCACCACCACCCACCCACGACCCTCACACCTCACCACCACCCACCTACGACCCTCGCACCTCACCACCACCTATCCACGACCCTCACACCTCACCACCACCCACCCATGACCCTCACACCTCACCACCACCCACCCACGACCCTCACACCTCATCACCACTCACCCTCAACCCTCACACCTCACCACCACCCACCCATGACCCTCACACCTCACCACCACCCACCCACGACCCTCATCCACGACCTCATGAAGACTTACCGGGGGCCGAGGTTCCCGAGATCGTCGTTTTTCTTCACCCTCGTCTTCGTCCCCCTCGAGACCGTCCTCCAATCTCTGCTTCCGTTCCTCGTCATCCTCGGTTTCGTCCTCGTCCTCGTAGTCGTAATCGTACTCCTGCACCATGCACGACATGCAGTGACGTGAAGCATGCAGTGAGGCGGGGCACGTCAGCACCAGGCAGAGGCGTTATAAGTTATGGCAACAAGAATGAGACTAATACATGTGGTTTCAAGAAAGGAATGTAATGTATAACGATGCTTCATGATAAAAAAGCTTGATGCTATATAAGAATGAAATGAAATAAACTGAGCATTGCTAATTGAAGCTTTGTTTTGTCAAGGCAGTTCCTCGCGTTACAAGAAACACTAATGCACAAGTACTTTCCTACCGAAGCCATTACTTGCTTGCAGTGTTTTACTCACACACACCCTGGCCCCCACCCTCAAATCTGGCACTCTCCCTCACACCTGGCACCACCCCTCATACTCCCACCTTCCAACCTCACTATCACACCCACACACCCAAATCCACACCAACACACCCAAACCCACACACCCACACCCACACCCACACCCACACCCACACCCACACCCTCACCCACACACCCACACCCACACCCACACACCCACACCCACACCCACACCCACACCCACACACACACACACACACACACACACACACACACACACACACACACACACACACCATCATGCTGCAACTACAAACAGCGCAACAAACAGCAGCGATGCGTCAGGCAGGAGAGAGAGAGAGAGAGAGAGAGAGAGAGGAGAGAGAGAGAGAGAGAGAGAGAGGGAGAGGGAGAGGGAGAGAGAAGAGAAGAGGTAAAATAAGGAGGACAAAAAACTTACCCGGTCCGTCTGTGCGTTCTTCCTTGAGTTCCAGCAGAATTCCAAGATGGCGACCACGATGGCGAGGGCGAGGCCACACATGAGCACCACGAACACACCGCCTGAAGGAGACGAGGACGGTGTTTGAGAGGAGGGAGGGAGGGAGGGAGGGAGGGAGGGAGAGGGAGGGGTGAAGGGCGCGGGCATGTGCGTGTTTTTTTTTCTTTCTTTATTATCTTTTTTTTTGTGGGGGTTCGTGTGTCTGAGCATCTATTTTTGACGTGTCTTGTTTTGAATATACGCATCATATACCTTTTTTTCATACTTTCTTTAAAATATACAACTTTCTTTTTTCATTTTTTACGTGTTTTTCTATATTCATGTTGTTACGCATCTTCACAACAACGTAACATCATCTCTTTTCCATTTTAAACTCTCCCTTGATCTTGATGTCACCTTAATCTTGCACGTCTCTCTCTACAACAGCTCACATTTCCTCACAACAACCTAGCAGCAACATGCCAACACAACCTGAGATTATACTTTACGTCTTAATTACCGGTGACAACAGGTGTGGAAGGAGGAGTGAGGGTGAGGCTACCGCTGTTCTCTTGGGTGTGATTTACGCTTATAGGAAATGAGCAGCTCGGTTACCAAGGGTCTGTATATTGGCCAGAAAGAGGGAGGAAAGGTGTGTGTGTGTGTGTGTGTGTGTGTGTGTGTGAGAGAGAGAGAGAGAGAGAGAGAGAGAGAGAGAGAGAGAGAGAGAGAGAGAGAGAGAGAGAGAGAGAGAGAGAGAGAGAGAGAGAGATAGTTGAATTAAT
The DNA here is from genome assembly GCA_036785275.1 of Cancer borealis. NCBI lineage: Eukaryota > Metazoa > Arthropoda > Malacostraca > Decapoda > Cancridae > Cancer > Cancer borealis. The sequence goes on from JAXIVD010005534.1 coordinate 18,346, forward strand.
GAATGAGAATGTAACTTTAATTGAAATACGAAAATTGGAGAGTGGAAAATGAAAGAAAAAATAAAGGAGGAAAGGAAAGGCAGATGCTAACACAGTCTTGATTCCTCTCCTCCTCCTCCTCCTCCTCCTCCTCCTCCTCCTCCTCCTCCTCCTCCTCCTCCTCCTCCTTCTCCTCCTCCTCCTCCTCCTCCTCCTCCAGGCGTGGGTGTTACGGAGCCAAATGTCTCCTGAAGGTGTTGGCAGCGTCACACACTCAGTCTTCTCGTCCTTACTGACCACCGATAATTTTACATTCACGAGTCCTAACAGTCACAGTCACCGTCACAGTCCCTTTTTTCGTCACCGTTTCCTTCGTCTCACTCACCCACTCACTTTTCTATACATTCATAAAGATATATAAAGACTACTAAAGGTCAGTCGTGCCGTACTTTAGAACTGTCATCTGTCATTCTAAATCTATGTAACCTTTTCTATCTAAGTTTTTTAATCGCATTCGCATTTGGTTGGTAAATGTTCCAGTTATCATTTTTCTTAATTGTGATTGTGAACAAGATTTTTTTTTATAGAATCATAACTTGCTGCTACGAGTTATGATTTATTCGTTTAGTATAAGAATCACATGTTATAGATTAATGTTATATACCTGAGAGAATGAGTGTGTGTGTGTGTGTGTGTGTGTGTGTGTGTGTGTGTGGTGTGTGTGTGTGTGTGTGTGTGTGTGTGTGTGTGTGTGTGTGTGTGTGTGTGTGTGTGTGTTAAAGTTAAATTGACGTTCAGGGATATAAAGGTTGTATTGCAAAGCCTAAAACTCTCCTACACCCTTACTAAGCCTTACATAGATTGAGGGAACAACTCCTTCCCTCCTTCCTCACCCTTTACTCTTCTACACAAGCCTCCCATCCTTCCCTTCGCATCCCCCTTGCTCTTCCCTTGCCTCCCATCTACTGCCTGTTCATCCTCTGTCTCCATTAAGCTCCCGGTGATCCAGAGCGTCGCGCCGCCAAGTCGTAGCGAGGTCAGGTGAATACTGGATCACCGGGAACGACCTGACTGAATCCTCTGCTCCCTCTCCTCCTCCCCATCAAACCAAGGGAAGTTGAATGGTGGAGAGAGAGAGAGAGAGAGAGAGAGAGAGAGAGAGAGAGAGAGAGAGAGAGAGAGAGAGAGAGAGAGAGAGAGAGAGAGAGAGAGAGAGAGAGAATGGTTGGATGGAGTTGGAAGGGGCAAGGAGGGCAAAGCAAAGCGTTTAGTGTTAGAATAAAGGAAAGTGTAACCGAGTAAGCGTGTGTGACGGATTGAAGGGGTGGGGCGTGGTGGGCGGGGATGGAGGTGGGCTGCATGGGCGGGAATGGAAGTGGGCGGGGCAGGGCGGGGTGGGGCAGGGAGGGGCGGGAGAGGTAAGTCGACAGCCTATCTCATGTTCCGTGTCATTGAGCAGATCAGTGTGTCTCTGCCGATCCTCCACCCTCCCTCCCTCCCTCCATCCCTCCCTCTCTTTCTACCTCCCTCCCTCTCTCTCCTCTTTCCTCTCATCTCCGCTCCTCCAATTCCTTTCACTCCCTTTCAATGACTCCCATCACTCACTCACTCCACCTTAACCTACTCCTCCTCCCCTTCCTTCTCTCTCACCCTCGTCACCTTCCTCTTTTTATTTTCCTTTCCTCTTTCCCTCTTCTTTTTCTACCGTTTGCTCCTTATTTTCTCTCTCTCTCTCTCTCTCTCTCTCTCTCTCTCTCTCTCTCTCTCTCTCTCTCTCTCTCTCTCTCTCTCTCTCTCTCTCTCTCTCTCTCGCCATGTCTGTAATCTTTCCTAGTGAGTCTCGTCTGTTGCTTGTTCCTCTCCCCAATAGCTTCGTGTCTCCCCAAATGGTCATATCACAGTGCTTGTTTCTTTCCCAAGGTCATCTCCCCTCTGTCTATGTCTTCACTATTGTCATCTCCTCTCCGATCTGTCACCTGTATCTCCCCTTTCATCCCCCATTTGTCATGAAGCTCTAGTCACTTAAACATTATTTTTTCTTTCATTAGAGTTCAACATTTTCTATAACTTTTCATGGGTAGGTAGATCGTGGAAGGTAGACAGTGTGGAGTAGTAAAGGTTTGTATCAGTTTTGTTGCCACGTTGGAAGCTGCAGTGAGGACGCAAAGTGACTCTTGTTCATGTTTTAGGGATGTTTGGTTCTAATGTTTTATGTATCATTTGCGTGTTTCTGGCAACATGTTTGAATATTTTATGTTTTGAGTGGAGGTTGTTTTTTTCAGTTTTTTTGTTTTGTTTGATGGACTAAATGTATTGTGTATGTTTGTTTAAATGTATGTATGTATAAATGTATGTGAAGTCGATGTAGTACGTTTATTAGTGCACCAAATATAACGTTAGTATAAAAACAAAGGAAAATAAAAATAAAAATGAGGAATAGAGAAAATAGGAAAACCAAAAAGAACAAAAAATGTGAAGAGAAAAAGAAAACGAATTAAACTGAGTCATGAAAAATGCAAACACGGAACAAAGAACTGGAACACGAAGAGGAGAGAGAGAGTAAAAAAACCCCGAGAAAAGAAAGAAAATGGAGTAACAGACAAGTATAAAAAGAAGCACTAACTCACCTATATTTTCCACCCCGAGTGCGTTGGCCTTGGAATCCTTGTTCTTTTCGTCTCTGTTACACACGTCGCCAGTATTTTTCCACCACTTGCTGTACAACATTTGGATGATGCCTTTCTCTTGTAGCTCCAGGATGGCTAGAGAGATCTTGTCCCGCCACGGAGAGCCTGAAAACCCACCAAACCCAAGGGAGTGAACAGACAGCTGGGAAAATTGCTTCTTCTACCTTGTGTTGTGTTTGGGAAGAGACTGTGTGAACCTATCGTTGTGTTTGTATCGTAATGCATGAATACGTCCCCTCCTTACCCCCTACCTATCTGTCGCCCCCCACACACGCTTCGTTTATCGTGATGTACACTTCTTATACCAATATTTATCATAATCTCTCATCTCATCACCACCAAACATTTTTTTCTTCCATATTTTCCTGTCTAATCTGAGGATAACTTAATAAATCCCAATATAGTTTTTAATCTCGCATCTCTTAGACTCCCTCTACGCCAGCCCAAGATACGTAGTGTGTATGTAAGAGTATAAAGTATTCAATGAAGTAGCTGTTAATTAATAGACAAACATTACAAGGGTTATGTAGGTAAGCTGAGAGGAAGAGATGCTGACATTGATACCCTTTGAAGGATCTCAAGTCCGCGGTGCCTCGAGTCTTGAGGAAACTTTTAATTTAGTTTCCCATCAGTCTATTAAGGTGGGATGATAAGTTTTTTTTTATGTCATCTGTTACTCTTATCTTCCTCATAGAGAGTAGGACCGTTAATATTCTGGCCGAGTATAACATCCTTCTCTCCTTCCTTCATCTAGGCGTTATTTTCCTCCTCCTTTTCGTCCTCGGCTTCTCCTGCTATAATAAATCCTCCTCCTGCAGTGATTGTACCTCCTCCTCCTCTTCCTTCTCTTCTTCCTCACTCCTCCTCTCTCTTCTACTGGTTTTCTCTAATATTCAAGTTCTTTTCCACTCTTTACCTTACATATTGTTCCTCTTTACAGTTTTCTCATTCTCTTTCTCTTTCTTAAAAAAAAAACTCGCCTATTTCTCTCCACATTACTCCTCCTTCGACTTTACATTCCTCCTTACCACTCCTCCTTTTTCTTCCCTCCCTCCACCAGCCCTCCCTCCTCTCCCCTGCCCTTTGTGACCCTTCCCTCACCATGCTCTCCTCCCCGCCCTCCCGCCCACTACTCACCGATGGGCGTGGCAATGCCGTAGGAGTTTGAGTTAAGGAGTCCGCCGATCTGTGTGAGGTTACAGTTCCTCTGGATGGTGTAATCAAGCATTGTAGACTCCATCAGGAAGGCGTAGTTCCCCTCCAGCACCTGAGGAGGAGGAGGAGGAGGAGGAGGAGGAGGAGGAGGAGGAGGAGGAGGAGGAGGAGGAAGAGGAGGTTGCGGTGATGAGTGTTTTTTTTAATATGATTTTTCTTTTTGATCATTGTTCCTATTGTTATTCTGTTCATAGTTATTTGGATGTCATGTTTTTTTTTTGTATATCAGTTCATAGATTTATTCATATTTATTTTTATATGTGAGATCAGTAGTGCATAACTGTGTGTGTGTGTGTGTGTGTGTGTGTGTGTGTGTGTGTGTGTGTGTGTGTGTATGTGTATATGTGTGTGTGTATGTGTGTGTGTATGTGTGTACGTACTCACCCTGGCCACGCCCTCCTCGATGGTAGACACGAACACGGACGGTCGTTTACTCTCCATGTACCGCCACATGTTCTGATACGTCTCAATCTTGGAGTCCTAGAGGGGGAGGGGGGAAGGAAGGGCATTAGTATATACACACACACACACACACACACACACACACACACACACACACACACACACACACACACACACACACACACACACACACACACACACACAGGAGATTATAAAGATCATCCTACCAAGTCTTATCAAATGTGAGAAAAAGTCTACGGACACTGGTCATCACATTTCACTTAGTCTTGAAACATTGACAACTTTTCTTTCCCATTAAATTAAGTTTATTATAACGAATTTGTTATCAATTGTATTTGCTATTTATCTTTTTTTGAGTGTGCGTGCGTGCAGGTGCTCATAACACCATTCGTACGATATTGTACAATTGATTAGTTTACGAAATTTTATAGAAATCCATAACATTTTTGTCTTTTTTATTCTTCCTTTTATTTCCATGCATTACTAAAACACCAGCATCCCCTCCACCTTCCACCCTCTGCCTCAACCTACGACTGGCCACTACGTAGATAAATATTCATAAACTCGGTACGACTTTTTAAACATTGGGTTGAAAACGATGTGCTGGGGAGACTTAGGTATTAATTACGCAAATATCTGTGTCTTTGTTACGTTTTTGAAGTTACTCTTTCCTCCCTCTGTCACCTCGGCCGAGTGGGGTACGATTTCTCGTTTCGGTGCGCAGGAAAAGTGTGCAAATGTGTCGTTTCTGTGACTACTGTTCCGTTGATGAAGCTTTTTTTGTATATAAAGTAGTAGTTAGTAGTGTGTGTGTGTGTGTGTGTGTGTGTGTGTGTGTGTGTGTGTGTGTGTGTGTGTGTGTGTGTGTGTGTGTACACTAAGACAGCCACAACCTCTATTCTTTACTACCCTCAAGAGTCATCAGTGAGTCAGTCTTTTAATTAGTAGATGTGGAAAGACAGTGGAAGGAAAAGAGGAAGCGAGGTGGGACGGAGAAGGAGGGAGTGAGGTTGTAGCGAGGAGAGAGAACACATATATAAAGACAATGGAGGTAGAGAGACAGTGATTATATGATTGAAGGGAAGTAAAGGGTGAGGGAGAATGAGTGGAGGGGAGGAAAAAAGAGACTATACATGGAGATTGGCGGATGGAGGAAAATTAGGAGAAAGTGAGAGAATGAGAAAAAGAGATTGAATGAAGGAGGAGGGAAGAAGGATGAGAGAATGAGGAAAAGGAGGAGAGAGAAGGAAGGAAGTAGAAGAAATCACTAAAACCATATCATTAAAAGCAGAAGGTAGGAAAGAACCGTCTACTGTATATACACATTTCCTATTCCTCTCCTTCTATTCCCTATTTTGTATCCTCGGCTGTCCGTCTCTCTATTCCTCATTGGCATGCTATATCACTCTCTCTCCCTTCCTCTTTATTTTTTTACTTCCCTTGTTACCTCCCTCCCTCTCTCTTTGCCTCCCTCCCTCCCTCCCTCTCTTCCTCCCTTGAAAGTAGTCCTCGTTTCTTACCGTTGGATAATTTCGTTCCTTTTAGATCATTGAGTTATTTTTCAATGACGCTGACGGACGTTTTTCCAGCACGTGTTTGTTATATAAGAGTTTGTGTCCCGCTTAGAAACTGCGAGATGTTAGACGACGCACACACACACACACACACACACACACACACACACACACACACACACACACACACACACACACACACACACACACGAATATTACCAACTTAATTAGCGACCCAAGCCTAAAATCTTTCTCTCTCTCTCTCTCTCTCTCTCTCTCTCTCGCTCTCTCTCTCTCTCTCTCTCTCTCTCTCTCTCTCTCTCTCTCTCTCTCTCTCTCTCTCTCTCTCTCACTCGCTCTCACTAGCATACATAATGAAGGGCACTCGGTCATAACCTAAATTTTCACACCACCACCACCACCACCACCACCACCACCACCACCACCACCACCACCACCACCACCACCACCTGTTGGACCTACATTGTCTTCGTCACACTCGTCGCCAAACACTGCCATCTATTTATAGGTTTCGATCAGTTGTGACGCGAGTGCAGCTGGTCGCCCGTGCTTAAAGGGACCATCGCACGGCCGCCCTGCCTTCGAACTTCTCACGCTGGACACCATTACTTCAGCATGTCGATCGTTATCTCACGTCCATCGACAACGCGTCTGTGACCTCGAGAAAAACAAAAGGAAACTAACAATGTGTCTTTCCTTCATTTCCATCGGCAGAAATGTGCTTCATCGTAATACTTGCTGTAGTGTGTCATGTTTTTCATTGTAGTCGTGGGTTTTATTTATAACCGAATGCTTTGAAGATGTGAAATAGCTTCTTTGGTATATTGTTAAGTTATTTTGTTCAGTTAGCGATTGTTTGTTCAAGCCATTTTACACTCTGCTGTTCTCTCTGACACCAATTCAATAGTTTGGATACCTAGTGTAAGTGTGGTCTGAGTTTCTATGTAATTTTATGTAACCTTTTTTCTTTCTCTCTCAGTGCTGTAAAATTATAACTAGATTCACATCCCGACGTAATTAAGACGCCGGAACACCTGCCATAAATATAATTACAAATAGTGATCCAGTGCTGCGTTGATTAGTGGAAAGTAATCTAGTGTTACAGAGATGATGAGTGTGCGATTAATAAAGTATCAGGCTCATTACGCTGGTCCGGAGCTGTTGACACGGAAGGAAAAGTGTGATGGAAAGAGCGAGTTGATTTCCAGCTGCAGGTTTGTAGAAAAGTTATTATTTTATTTTTACGATTTATAAACTTCTCTTTTTTTATGTGATTGTTTGGAGAAGCATGAGTGAAAGTGGCAGGCATGTGCTCCGCTGATATATGTAGACTGAAAGAGGCGTTTCCATTATAAAGTAAGTGTATGAATATTGTATGTTTTCACAGAGAGAGGAAAAAAAAAAATCCAGAACAGCAGGAGTGGAAAAAAAAGCACGTGGACAAAAATGTAAAACAAAATAATGAATGGATCGAGAAATCCAGACAAACAAACAAACAAAAGAATGGCATTAAAACTGAAAGAGAAAAAATGAAACTACTAAAAAAATTTATTCCTTCCTTCCTCTCTTTTATCTGCCATTCCTTTTCTCCCCTCCCTTCGTATTCCTGTTTTCCCCATTTTTTCTCCTTTTCCCTTCTCGTCTATCCTCACTTGGCCTCCCCTCCCTTCCCCTCATCCACACATCCGTCTCCCTCGCATCGTATCTTTGTATTCATCGACGTAACAAAGGGAAAAGATTAATATATTTTCAGATTGCAGTGTTCATCAATCCAGTTTAGATTTTTTTCTTGGGATAGAAGAAGAGGGATGAAGGGAGGAATAAAGGGAGGGATGAAGGGAAGGAGAAAGGGAAAGAGGGAATACAGAAGGAGGAAGAAAATAAACAAATAAAAAGAAGAGAAGGGAGAGAAGGATGGGTGAAGAGAAAACACAAATGAAACTGAGAAAAGGAAACATGGGATGTTTATGGGTTGGGGAACGAAAGGAAACAGTTCATAGTTTTCTTTAAAGGAGGAAAAGAAAGGCGTTTTGTCCTTCTCTTGTTTTCTTGTTCTTTCTTCGTGTTGGGGTTTTGCTGTGTCCCGCCGAAGCCACAGCAGCATTGTAAGATCCTGACACTGACCAGTCGCCAGAGGGAACGGTGACTGACCTCGCCATGTTATGTAAGACTCAGACAAGATTCTCCTGCCGGACACAAGCAATGAAAAACTTAATTCACTTATATAAAAAAAAAAACTACTACAAAGTTCCCCCGACCTTGTTCCAGTGGTTGGCAGGCAGCAGGAAGGCTGTTGAAAGTTTGTTTACTCCTAGAAATAAACTTTGTAGTATTTACAGTAGAGGTAAGTGTGTGTGGCCCGTCGAGCGTGGCCAAGGTGTCAGAGGAGTCGTGCAGCAGCCTGGCTGAGGCCCCTGACCTTGTAAACTGAACTGAACGTTGGAAAGAACGGTAAGGTCAAAGGTAATGAAAGAAGCATTGAGTGGCGAGAGACTTTCACACTTATCGACAATAAATCATGAGTTTCTTGATTCATAATGATAAGAAACACGTTATGAAATTTATTGAGTTATGATGATAACCACAAGGTAAGCCAGTGTTACCTTGCCACAACCTTATACTCAAATTTCCACGAAGCCAAAAGTCTTGGACCGAACATCTCCCACAAAGAGCCGAGATTTACGACACCGGTGCGAATAACAGTTTGTTTTTACGAGTCTTCAGAATGCCAGTCAGGGCCACTTACGCGGAGGGAACAGTGCATCTCCAACACAATGGAGGCCACTAGTCACTGCAAGGCCAATGTGCTCTACTCTCGCACCACACCACCACCACCCACCACCACCACCACCACCACCACCACCACCACCACCACCACCACCACCACCAACACCACCACATACATTCACACTGAACAACTCGCCTCGCTGGCCACGCGCGGTGAAAACTGTGTTGTAAAATTGAAATCCTCGACGCCTCGAACAAACCAGCACGAGCCACAAAAGCTGCAGGGAAAGGTCAGGCTCGCGCTCTTCCTCCATCACGCGCTCTGCCTCCATCATGCTCGTTGGGCCTCCAAGTTATCAGGAAAATCGCTCAAATGTATTAAATTTTGTCCTTCATCGTTTGGTTGACTACCTAAAAGTTTTTCCACATAAAAAAACATGGATGATGATTCTTATTTTGATGTTGAGGAGGATGAGGAGGAAGAGCAGGAGAAAGAGGAGGAGGACAGGGAGGTGACAGCTATAATGATCATGCTGTTTTAAAGGATAATTCATGCCAGGTTGTTGTCAGACTACAGCTGTAACCTTGA
>JAXIVD010005535.1:0-27500 GCA_036785275.1 Cancer borealis
GGTGTACCCTACAAAATTTCATGTAAATTTCCATACCTTCGAATCTCATGTAAATTGGTACAATGAGGTTTTCGGTCATGCTGTACACAAACCTGGCCTTATTTTCCTGATTACTATAATATCTAACTGTATTTCACCCTTGCTTGCCTAATAACAATAATGAAATAACCATTATTTAACTTAATTGGCTAATGCTGGTCTCATATGACACAAATACATAGAGATGATCTATCCTAATTTTACACAATTTAACGTATAGGTGTTATTTGGTTTCCATATCTTGAACTGTCAGCAAAGTAAAACTGATTAAAACCGATCAAAAGTACTGTTTACATTCCTTCAACTATACAGTGACAATGGCTCTCCTTTATCCACTCAACTTTCCTCTCTCCCTTTCTCCCTACTCTCATTCATTCCCTTTTCCTTCCTTTTCTCCCCCTTCCTATTATTTCCCCAATCTAAGCCTCACCTACAATTATCTTTTTTACCTTCCATACAGATCCAGCGTCACGCACAAAGACTAGCAATTAGGGACGCTCGAAGGATGGAGTGACGCCTCGGGGAACCAGCACTGCAGTCACTTCAACACACACCACAGGACAACAGCTGGGGAAACGAAACAATAAACAATGTGATAATACTCGCTTTGCCTCATTACAAAAACAGATCGATTCGAATGCAAATATTTTAGGAAACGCAGATAAGAGAGTTAGCAACAGACACAAACACTCCCTAAAACACACACACACACACACACACACACACACACACACACACACACACACACACACACACACACACACACACACACACACACACACACACACACACACACACTCACACTCACACTCACACTCACACTCACACTCACACACTCACACACACACACACACACACACACACACACACACACACACACACACACACACACACACACACACACACACACACACACACACACACACACACATTGATGTTACGCCTATGACTGTATCTGTTGCACCAATAATTATGAAGAGTGTTATGGGAAATAGACAGATGAGTTTTAAATAAATAATGAAACAGCTATAACACAACACAACACAACCTTCTTACGTCATCCAGGAAAAACCCTTACTCATGAAACAATTAAGGAAAAAAACAACCAAGAAGTAAAAGAATAAAGTCGCTGTGGAGATAAGATACAAGAAGGAACTTTAAACTTTCAATTCAAGTGGAGTTTGTTCACGTGACGGTTTGTTTGTAAATATTGATTGACTCGTGTATTAAATAAAACCTGAAATAGTACTTGGTTTTCCTATTTCTATAGAGAGAGAGAGAGAGAGAGAGAGAGAGAGAGAGAGAGAGAGAGAGAGAGAGAGAGAGAGAGAGAGAGAGAGAGAGAGAGAGAGAGAGAGAGAGAGAGAGAGAGAGAGAGAGAGAGAACACCCATCAATCATCGGGAAACTCATAACCAGTACTGCCATGAGCTCAACAGCGCCGCATACTGACTGTGTTTCTTCCCCTTCATCGGTACGGCTCAGTCCACCCCATGACTCCCTGCCTTCCTGCCTTCCTGCGTTCCTCTTCCCCTCAGCGGCCTCGATTCTTTTTTCCCTCCCTTCGTACCCTCATTTCAGAGCAACAATTAGGTTATCGATGAAGGTTGAAGAGATATGAAGATTTTTCTTAGATTATCACCCTTGTGTTTTATCCATGCATGGCGGAGGTAGTCTCTCTTTTTCTCTCTTTTTTTCTCTCTCCAAATGATAAGTTAATTGTATAAATTGATAATGTCGTTAATTATTATCATCATTATCATTATTATTATCATTTATATTATCATTATCATCATCACTATTATTACCATTGATTCCTGCAAAACCTCTAGAATAATATGACAACTTATTAAATTCAACATATTTACGAAAATAGATTGTGTGTGTGTGTGTGTGTGTGTGTGTGTGTGTGTGTGTGTGTGTGTGTGTGTGTGTGTGTGTGTGTGTGTGTGTGTGTGTGTGTGTGTGTGTGTGTGTGTGTGTGTGCGCGCGCGCGCGCGCGCGTGTGTGCGTGCGTGTGTATATATATATATATATATATATATATATATATATATATATATATATATATATATATATATACATAGTGCCCATCTGCTAGTCAGTATGTTGTCAGCACAATTGTCAATCGTTTACATAACTATTTACATAACGTTGCGTGAGTATACATTTCAAACCCTGATTAGATGTAACAGGCCAGGTAAGGTGAGGCGGTGTTACCTTGATTACAGGTATTGATGTGTTGCGTCGTGACCACCACGACGCAACGCAGACCCACAAGTGTTCCTGTACCTGGCGTGCCGCTCCCAGGCGACACCCAGGCGCCCAGATATCCAAACAGAAGGCCAGTGTGGCGTGAGAGAAGATAAGATAATAACTGTGATGCATGACTCAAAGGGCCGCCCTCCCATCCCCCATCTGTCCGTCGATGCTGCGCTCTCTCTCTCTCTCTCTCTCTCTCTCTCTCTCTCTCTCTCTCTCTCTCTCTCTCTCTCTCTCTCTCTCTCTCTCTCTCTCTCGCTCGCTCTCTCGCTCCCTCGCTCTCTGGCTCTCTGGCTCTCTCGCTCTCTCGCTCTCTCGCTCTCTCGCTCTCTCGCTCTCTCGCTCTCTCGCTCTCTCGCTCTCTCGCTCTCTCGCTCTCTCGCTCTCTCGCTCTCTCGCTCTCTCGCTCCCTCGCTCCCTCGCTCCCTCGCTCGCTCTCTCTTTTACCAGTTGCACTCCATCCCAAGCCTCTCACACTACCTTATCATTATTATTATTTTTTCCTTAATTTTTTCTCTTCTCCTTTTTTCTCTTTTCTGCTCTTTTCTGCTCTTTTCTTAATATTCTTTTTTCTTCCTTTCCTCTTCTTCGATCTACTACTACTCTGCCTCTCCCGCGTCCCTCTTTCAGTCCCCCCCTCCCCCGCCCCGCCTCGCCTCGCCTTGCCATCCCCGGCTTGTTTATATAACATAAGATCGTGACTTGGTCTTCTAACTCCCCCATCGCTCACCCTTTTTTTATCAGTGATGATCAATGAATACAGATTGCCATGCATATAGACACAACAGATAACGACCAAAATACCTTTTTCTGTGTTATTTAAGCCCTCAAGTCTCAAGTACCGTGCGATGGCGGGCGACAAATTAGGTAAGACATCCATGGAAAGCAACATTATAGTTATCAAGAGGTTATCAAGAAGGGCAATGACCACACAAACAATACTTCATTCCACTTAATTCAATAACAACTCAAGATACCAAAGAGGAACTATACTCTATACAAAAATCGAAGGCGGAGGATGTCCCTCCTACTAGGGTAAGAGGTTGGCCATCACCACACCGTGCTAGATGATTGGTTAACAGTGACAGGCTGAGTGTCGTGAAAAGGATCCCCAGACACCCTGGACTGATCACCAAAATGAATCCAAACTAATGACGCTCCACCCATCATTTCAGCAGCCATTCTCAGGGTGAGGGGGCAGGAAAGGCGGGGCATCGTCTGCCTTCGATTTTTGAATAGAGTATAGTGAAGAGTTGCTTAGGCGTACCAACTAAAGGCTTGTATGGCATCAGATGTCCCTCTACCCAACAGCATTACTCCTGAAGGCACTGGAAGGGACTGAAAGGCACTGGAAAGGACGGGAAGGCACTGGAAGGGGCTGGAAGGGACTAGAAGGAACTGGAAGGGACTAGAAAGGACTTGAAAGCACTGGAAAGCACGCACCGTCCAGAGAGACACCTGGAACAAGCTTTACTCTTGTGTTCGGACTAAGAAACTATCAACAACGACCTCAATAATCTGCCAGTGTTGATAATGTGAACGAGGAGTATAAACCCTTGAGGTGCAGACGCCTGTAGCATGACATCAGCGCCCTTTGTTGCCGTGATGGGCGTGATACTCGAGTCTTTCAAGCTGATACACATTTCACGTTCAACCTATCTTATCGTCTGCATGTAAGGGTGCAACATTCAGCAGCATTCATGTTTAAGACCAAAGTGTGTGTGTGTGTGTGTGTGTGTGTGTGTGTGTGTGTGTGTGTGTGTGTGTGTGTGTGTGTGTGTGTGTGTGTGTGTGTGTGTGTGTGTGTGTGTGTGTGTGTGTGTGTGTGTGTGTGTGTGCGTGCGTGTGCGTGCGTGTGCGTGTGCGTGTGCGTGTGTGGGGATGAGAAATATACAGTGTGTCTTTGAGGCTGATTGGACCACCAGGAGAATCAGCATGAAGGTTGTCACGCCTTGGCCATCGGGGATATGTAGGTCTGAGTTAGGTGAAGTAACAGGAATCTTACGTAAGTGTAAAAACAAGCTAGTTATTAATCTATACAAAACTAACCGAATTTCACAAGACAGATAACCGTATCACATGTTGTCATAAAAAGACATACATATATAACAAAACTTATAAATATTTGAGGTTTATGTTTTATTATTTTATTACAGTCTTGTAAATCTAAGTATGAAGTTATCCTTATTAATACAAACTTTTCCTGGTCGCGTCGAGGTCTTGAGAACGCATTAACAGTGTGTGTTATCACCTCGAATGGAGACATGAGACGAACATGTGCGAGATAACACCATTTCCTCCTCATCCACAAGTTCACTTTTATCAACACTATCACAACCCAACTCTGCGACAAGGGCAAAGAAGATCAGAGGAGTATATATAACCCTTTCATTTCAACCTCTTAAAACCGGTTACGTAATCCCCCTTCACACACCATTTTCTTCTCAATGACACTTCTCGGCTGAATGAAAATGCTGATAAAGAGATAATATCCAAGATGTATATAGTGCGTTCGTTCCCTTGATCGTTACCGCGTTCATGCTTCAGTAAAAACGATGCGACACACCAGTGTAAGATCATTGACGTCTTAGCGGAGAGGTTGTTGTCCCCCCAAACGAACATCTGGATGGACTCACGAGCGTGTTAATGTACAGGTGTAAGGATGTCGAAATATCTTGCCGCGTTATTTGAGGATCTGGTTTCGGATTAGGTAATGTGATGCACTCAATGTTGTTTTGCTCTATTATATGATGCATCAATTACTGAAGTTAGGTAAAGAGAGATTTTTTTACTGTTTTTTTTTAACATGAAAAGGGTACTGACTAAGGGAAAACAAAAACAAGTTTTTAAAAATTCCCGCTTGTCGCGAGACCCTGTCAAGAGGACAGTAGGAGAAAAGAAACATGGGATGCAGGTCCAGTCAACATTAGAGGTGTCTTCACACTCCTCTTTTGAAAGAGTTTAAGTCATAAGCAGATGGAAAAACAGAGATTAGACATTAGAAAGATGGACAGAATAGGGATGAGAAGTAGAAAGTCTTGTGTAGCAAGGCTGTGGGAGGGATGGAGGCATGCAGTTAGCAAGTTCAAGAAGAGCAGTCAGCATTACGACACCTTTAACCATCTTACAGACTCTCGTGGATTTGTAAAATTAATCTCAACCTATGGTGTATTTTTCGTATTTTTATACTCGGGAAACAAAATTTTTTTTATTTACTAATGGATATTGATCTTTTTAAACTATGTTGTACAAATACACAATATCATACGCTGTACGTACCCCATATATCAAGACGTCCTTCCTCCATATCACTACAGCCTTGCTCTGCTTATTCATTGCCTAAGTCTTGTTTGATTTAGCGTGACAGCCTTGCTTTGTTGTATGAATCACTGATGACCTCGTGCATAGTCTGTTCAATACTCACTGCCTCACTGCTTCACTCCTAACGTAACCTTGATAACTCCCCAACACTATGTAATGAAATCTGCGGATTGGGGACACCACCGCGCCGCCAGAGGGAGTAGAGGGAGGGACACCCACCGCCCACCAGGGAAGAGTCGCCCTAACTTCGTCGCCATTTCTATTATAAATTTTTCGCATTTATTGAAAGAACAAATTACGAAATGAACACCAATATTTGCTGTGTAATAATATAAAGAAAAGTTACACTACACTTGAAGAAATAACTTTATCCCTTCAAATATTTCCACAATATTCTCGAAAATCCTGGAAATCAGTTACTACTACTGAAAAATAATCCATACTATGAGTGATAGCATACATAGATAAGATAAGGAAGGCGATGGTTGGTATATTAATGCTCATACGATATGGCTCGTGATTGTTTGTGCATCAGTCAGTACTGGTGCTACACATTCTCTCCGCCTCCTTCCACTCTACCTCGGCTTTCAACATGCTGTACGACGGATTTAACATAAGCAGATCAACTCGAGGTGGGTGACAGCAGCAGCAGCAGCGAGGGTCAAGTTTGTGTTCCCTTTAGTGATGTGAAAATACAGGTGGAAAGAGAACCCACAGTGTAGAAATCAATAGAAAATTAATATAAAGTTCATCTGAATGCTTAGTTTCATAAGAAGGGAGTTGAGTACTGGTGGTGTTTGTATTGTGATTCTGTATATTGTAATGGTGGTGAGTGGTGTAACTGTATAGCAGGGCGGTGATGGTGTGGTGGGGATAGTGGATGGCAAAGTTCACCAGACTGTGAGGGAGGGAGACAATGGTGGGATGTCTGGTGAGGGTTAAATTCTGGTCTCCAGTGTCTTGGTGTAAAAAGATCAATAAGAAATTATCACAATTGAAGCTCAAAAGTACTGTTGCGTCTTTGTCCTGACGCCGTACTCCCGCCCCTCACCACCATGCCCGCGGGGAGGAATACTAATGTTCGTTATTTGTGTCTGTCTCCCTAGGCTGAATCGTTTATTGAATCGTTTAGTGAGAATCTCGACAGTAAACAAAATTATGTTCATTACTAACAAAATAGATCCTGCAAGACTTTTTACGGCTTTTCATCAACCATATGCATGAAAATATTTGAAATTACGCGTGTTTTATGATATATATATATATATATATATATTATATATATATATATATATATATATATATATATATATATATATATATATATGCTAAAATTTGCTGACGTTATATATATGCTAAACGTTATGACGTGCATGGATGAGTGGTATTTTCCACTGTGATGATAAGGCTTCCCTTCTGGGTACCACATCGTTATGGGAATTTCAGCTGCAATCAGCTACACGAGTCCAAAGTGTTATAAGTTTGGTGCCAGAACATAATAAAATGCACGCAACTTTAAGTATTGTCATGCATATGGTTGAGTAAAAGCCGTAAAAAGAGTCTTGTAGAATCCGTTTTGTGATTACTAAACATAATTTTGTTTACTGTCGAGATTCTCACTAAACGATTCACTTTTCCATCCTTAGCAGCGGTGGAGCCTCGAAGGGAGCGAAGGTTCCACTCCCTGAAGGGGATGCTGCTGGAGTCTGTGAGACGCCAGACCTTCGCTGACTGGATAGTCCCCTTCATGGACGCGGACAAGCTGGCTCAGGCCGGTTTCTTTTACCTGAGAACAAAGGACCATGTGCAGTGCGCCTTTTGTCGCGGCATTGTAGGTTTCTGGGACGAAGGAGACGAGCCAACCACGGAACACAAGAAGCACTTCCCTAACTGTCCCTTCGTGATGGGCATCGCCACGGGTAACATCCCAGCTACGGCCAGTCCTGACACCGAGGAAGGCCGCCTCTACGAAGTAATCAACCAGTTCTACGCCTTTAAGATGGTCAACACGTGCCCTTCTCTGTCCGCCATCTATCAGTCTGGTAAGTGACTCGTCTTCAATCAATCTAATCCTTTCAAGTTTTTTTTTTTTCGATATTGTCAATGTATCTTCAATGAATCACTATTTACTCAACACAACTTTCTTGGACAGATTCGACCCGGGTGTCTGATGGCAGCCAAGTGACCTTCCCACAATTCAACACAACAGTCAGCCGCCTGCGTACCTTTGCTCGCTGGCCCAAGGAGACGGGAGTCGATGCTGAAAATTTGGCTGAAGCAGGTTTCTTCTACTCAGGACTGTCAGACTTTGTCCAATGCTTCCACTGCGGCGGTGGTCTGTTCGCCTGGAGGAGTGAAGACGACCCCTTTGCCGATCATGCACGGTATTACCCGTCATGTAACTTTATCCGGATGAAGCGAGGTGTTCCAGCTGGTGTTGAAGTGAGGCATGAACCCAACTCACCCGCACGTCAGTGGACACTCACCGATCAGGAAGCGGAGCTGCTGCTGCACCATCCTCTGGCCAAGGTGAGTTCGGCGACGCTCAGGACACACCACATGATTATTTAACATTTTATGTGTGTCTGTATATTAAGAGAGAGAGAGAGAGAGAGAGAGAGAGAGAGAGAGAGAGAGAGAGAGAGAGAGAGAGAGAGAGAGAGAGAGAGAGAGAGAGAGAGAGAGAGAGAGAGAGAGAGAGATTTTAAAGCTTTTTCTGTGTTTAGACATTCATTATATCCGCCTTGCAGCGCCTGGTTACTCTGGGACTGTCACCGGTGTCCGTAAAGGAAACATTCAAGCTCAGTGTTGAGGGGAAGGGTCTCCTCTGCACCACAGTGACTGAAGCACTGGAGTTGGTGTTTGATTACGATGAGAAGCAGCGCCAGAAACCCACAACAAGTCCCTCCCACGACGGGCTGCCGTTGACTTCACCTGAAGCACAGGTGAGTGAGAACCTCCAGTCTCCAGGCCAGGCTGAGGGCAGCGGGAGACACTAATAGCCAAGAGTCCGTGTTGAATGTTCTTAATACAAATGCAAGTTTTTATCAGTATAACGTGACAAAATATCATCAAGCATTTATGTATATATATTTAGTATTTTTCATCGATTCTATTTTCTTTATTAGGAAACGCACCACGCGGCAAGTACATCGGAAGCAGCAATGGAGGTGAGGCTCTCAGCACGTTTTTATCATGACTTAAGTCTGTCTATTTTCTAACACTGTTATATTACACCATCATGAAGCGACATACATCATGTTATTTCATTCCTCTTGACCAGGTGGAAGAGAAGAAGGAGCCTTTTTTACCACCCACACCGCCTCCAGAACACAGCACCCAACCCACGCCTTCAGAGTACTCCAAACTGATTCAAGAAGGTGAGGCGACGCACGACATAACATTACCATTCCAATTCCTCAAATTTTCAGTATATCATCCATGCAAGTCTCTAGTGAGGCAGTAACATGCATTATTTCACTCCCACAGTTCAAGCGTTGCGGAAGGCAGTACAAGTAGAAGAACACCGCCTAACGTGTCGGCAGTGTGGCAAGAAACAAGTAGCTGTAGTGTTCCAGCCGTGCTCACACCTACACCTTTGCGCCGACTGTGCCCGCCCGAGGGATTCGTGTGTGACCTGCGGCAGTGTGGTCAGAGGCACACTCAGGCCCATCATTGGCTGAGCTGTAGGACGCTCGGCCGCCTGGAACGTGGCCTCCAAGCAGTCATGCATCACCCTCACAGCGCGCCCGTGTGCCGCTCCCACTCTCCTTTTCGCCCACAGAAGCCCACCACAACCCCACTACCATCCTCTCACCCCCATCCTTACTTACAAATGCCACAACTGCCGCCCACAACAACACTACCACCCTCTCACCCTCCCGTTCCTTCCACTCATCGTATCTACATTTGCCAACACTTGTTTAAACTCGTGTATTTAGACAGTGTAAATCGAGAACGTGTATATACATTATCATCTAACTTAACGAACTACAAGAAGAGAAGAAAAGCGAAGTAGTTTTGTTATTTTAGTGTCAGAATCTGCAATAGTCCCACGCCCACACTTGTCCTGCCTCAAAGTCAGTGTGGTTGAACTCGAGTTCCTACAATTACGTACAATAAAGGAGAAAATTCACCAACTAATAGACAACGAGTATATATTAAAAAAAAATTATATCGAAGTATTCATTTATTTCTTTTTTTACCGTTTCCCTCCCCTTATCCCACTAATCAATCATTTTATGGGGAGAGAACGTTAATTATGAAGTTTATCACACACGATATAATCACATAATTAAGTTTCGAGGATTAGATATTACTATATTTTCCAAGAAACTTAACCTCCAGAGATAAGCTCTACATCAAAATTTTTAATTTAGTATCGTGTTCACTCTTTAAGAACCTTCGCATCTCTCTTTTCTTTATAATTCGTAACGATTTCGCAGTATTTTAACAGACACGCGATTGTGGTTTTAGTAATAAGCTATGTTCATCCATTCAAAGGTGTTAAGAAGTGTATGATTCCTCTTTTTCATGATTGGAACCTGGTCTCGTCACAGGAGTTCCGCAACACGACATTGTAGATGTCGACACGAATTTCTTACGATGATTTTAAAGTTTCTGAATGAGTATTTTCTCTAAAGTTGGCCATATCGTCACCGCCCATGCACCCTCACCTCCCTTCTGTCATCTATGTATTGGCCAAAAAGGGAAAGGTGATGGGAAGCAAGAAAACATTATGATAAGTATACTTACAATATTTTCTGGTCGCCGTGATTAAACAAATGACTAACAATTCCTCTGTCTTTCATTCAGTGTTCATTTCACCAGTTAGCTACAGACGACAAAAGTAACAACTGCTAACCTATTTAGATATGTAACCTGCTTGCAAACTGAGGAGAGATAGATAGAGATAGAGAAAACAAAATACAAATTACCACCCAAAAACCCTTGGCTACGCTGCTTCCATGACGTCATTCAGGGTAATTAATGCCCTTAATTGCTCATTAGATGGTGGATGAAATGCTGCTCACCACCTACACACACACACACACACACACACACACGCACTACTCCCTTCAAGACACACACATGCTACGGTATGCTACACGCCACGTCTCACTCACCAATCCTTATCTGGGACAACGTAGCAGGAAGTCCCAGCGGTGAGCCTCGCTACCTCAGGACACAGGACACAGCAGGGATGGGCGTGAGGGTGGGCAACACACTATGTCTCAACGGAAGGAAGGCTTATACGTGTTTTTCTTAAGAAAAATAAAATACACACAGGTGTTGGCCAAGCTTCCTACGGTCTGGGTGAAGGATCGCCCAGCACACCCTCTCCCTCTGAGGGCACGAGCCGCACTGAGCCATTGACTCGGTGACTCCATTATGATTCGCCGGCGATGAATAACTGAACCACCTGCTCTTGTTACTTTTTTATTATCTTTGCTGATGTATACCATTCTCTGTATTGAACTATAGGTCTCAAGGAATTCCTTCAACCCATTAGACAAAAAATAGTGTTGTAAATTAGTTATGCAGAGTCGATAACGAGTATGAAGAATCTTCATGAACTCGTCACGTGATCACCAAATACCACTTGACAGGATAATCTAATTTTGATAATAACACTAAACACTCGTTCACCTTTACCTCCTTATCCTTCATTCTTGTAATTGTAATTGTAATTGTAATGTGTGTGGGGGGGAGGGGGGGGAAATGTGCCAGGCAACAAAGGCCATATGGCACTATTGGGGTTCATTCTTGTGAGCCGCCGCGAGGCCTGCGTCTGTACCACACGGCGAGGGAAGGAAGGAAGGAGGATCACCTGAAAACTATGACCTTGGGATAATAGTTTATCATTAGTGCAATAATTTAAGTTCATTGATAAAATGTTCCTTATTATGGTTGTGGTTGTTGCGTCCCATCACCACAAGGTATTTTCGCCGCCCATGTCATGCATCCAATTGGTCATTATTATCACGCCCATGACTCACTGGTGAAAATGGACGAGGCACCACCGGCCAGGCAGTCAAGCCATATTGGACTTGAAGAGTGACTGGGTTTTTTGTGAATAATAAAAAATAATATATATATATATATATATATATATATATATATATATATATATATATATATATATATATATATATCAATATCCTTGGGCAGCACTCTAGTGATCCTACTCTATTAATAACAACACGCATGATATCATCTCCAATTCCCTTGTACACCACTGATAACTTTCCACTAGAAGATGGCTAAAACTTTCTTGATTTGTTCCGAAAATAATATTTGTGTTTGCCAAACGTTGGAACTTTGTAGTAATGTACTTACTACGTTGGGGTGATAAGCTTTATTCAACATGTCTTACTAATGCATATAACTACTCTCTCCTATTGACATGATGCAGAACTCTGATCAGATATTGTTACAACCACACCCGTGTTGCTGCTCACCATACCAACTCAAAGGTAAACATGAGTCCGTTGAGACCAGGGAAATAAAAAGTTGCTAAAAAGAAAACTTATATATCTGGAAATTATATCAAAGACCACAAGCAGTTAGTAAAATTATGAAATAAAGTTGTTTTAACCGCATTAGTATTAACAAGTAAATGAGATCTGAAGGGAGATAGTCTTTAATGATTATCCTTAGTTGAACAATGGAAAATTATATCTAAGACTAATCTGTCAAAAGAAATATCAACTTTATTACATAAGATTTAATGTGTATCATCTTGTGAATGTCAACAACAACTCCTGGATACTAAGTTCATGTTGTGTTTTGTGTTGTGTCAGAAGTTTTGTAAATCAGAAACAACACAACACAACTGGCAGCATTACTTTTACATGGAATCCTGATCACCTTCAAGGGTTAGAGTGGTTACAAAATGTTGAACCTTCACTGCAGTGCTTCCCAACTTGTTTATTTATTATTAACATTTTTAGTCACAAGGGAGAATCTACTTAACTGAAAACTGTATAAAACATGAACATAAAAAGATAGCATTGAATTATATTTAACTGAACCTCTGCACCTGACTGGAAAATGTGAAAAATAACTTTTCTATATATCAACTAGTTAAATTCGATACACGTTTTGGGCAAATATGATGCGTTAGTCAATATCACAAATTAGAATAATGGAACTGGATATTGAAGATTGAATCATTGGCAACAAAGTAAGTTTAGATAACTTTACAAACCCACTCAACATAACCCCAAAGTCAGGAAACACTGCATCACCTCATTCCAACACTCCTTCCCCTGCAACACCTTCTTCAGGCATTTAGTAGAATTTCATTTACCTTAAAAGTTGACAAGCATAGTTAACATAGTTTTATTATGTCTTTATCACCCACTGCTAACTGGATACTCTTACTGCTTGGCATCTACACCACCCTGAGCTGCCCCCCCACCCGCCCCCCCACCCCCATCACTGCCACCACGGCCACACTACAGTAACAGTAATATAAAGCAACGAGAATCCCCTGGGGAGTATCAAGAAAATGCAAAATAAAATGTGTGTAATGGTAAAGAGAAGTAAGGGAAGAGAAGTTAAGAAAAAATATAAAAGTAGGAAAAATGTTTGGCTGTCATACACTGATGTGGTGATGTTCCTGAATAATGGAATGAATCTTTCCACTTGTGATGTGGAAGTGAATTTGTTTGCCTATCATGTATTTATCTTTTACTCAAATTAAATAACATAAAATAATGACGGAGTACAATGTATAAGGCAAACAAAATACTTTCAAGCTTCATGCGTCCACTCTTCTCCTTCCATTATTACTTTGTTCCCAGATAAGACACACCACCACCACCACTCTCACTCTCTCTCTCCCTCACACAGTTAGTTCGAGTCTTGGTCAAACTTTTGCATCCTTTCATATCATTTAGCCGAGTCAGTTTCTACTTGATAACTACGGGTATTGTAACATGTTTATATTTTGCATAGTTTAATCTACAGATATTTTACTATATATTATTTACATTTTTGGATATATAACTGAGGTAAATAAATATGAATTGAATCTATAGAGAATTAAGATGGTTTTTAGGATACCCACAGACATTTCAACACAAGTTTAAGCATAAAATATAATATGGATCCGTCCTAGTGGACAGCCCCACTGACTGGTACTGTGCTTCTGTGCTTCCTCCACCTGAACCCAATGAGTCTGAGACACAGGCAACAACTGGCCACCAGGAGATGCAACCATGCACCAAAAACCCAATGATCACCGGTGACTGACTTATTTCTATGTCAATGTAACAAAAGTTGACGAGACATAGATACGAAAAGACAGAGTTAATGTTGTTTGATAACATTACTCAATTTATTTCCAATCTTTATGTAGGTAGTTTAACCAGCAGGTAGTACACGATATTGATTAGGAATGACTAGAGACTTGATAATATATAACTATAATGCAGGAGAGCATTTCTTTTAAAATCTCAACATTTTCATTTATGCGACAAGAGGAATGTATATTCCTGTATGTTGTAAATGCACTATATGACAGTACCTTATGCAACAAAATTAGGACAAGACTAACATGACTAGCAGGCTTATGGAATGACCAGAGATAAAACAAGTGTAGATTCTTTGCATCATTTCATAGTAATTAATCTGGGCTATGGCAACATTCACTTTGGATCATCAAAATAATAACTGGCCTGAGGAGCCTAACTGCTATATACATGATATGTACAACACAACCATACCTCCGAGCACCCGCTTTACACTATCCCGAATGTCTAAATTTAAGCCAATAAATCGGGACACACAGAACAGACAGTCCCAGGAACACTATATCAGGGCGCTTCACTCCCTAGGACCACCGCAACACTGACCACGACTTGAGGAAGACTAACGCTTGACAGGCAGAGGCAGACAAGGCTACAGCTGAGGCGGACTAGATACAGCAGACCTCAGTGTGGGATCTACGAACTTGCTATAGCTGCTGCTGCTGCTGCTGCTGCTGCTGCTGCTGCTGCTGCAAAGGGCTTGGGAACAATACAACTTGTTAAGAAGAGCTGCACAATATTAATAACTGTGAAACAGCTATTTAGAAAAAAGTTGGATGTCACCTTTGCTTTCACCTCACACATTGGATCATATAACTGGGTTTTCTAATTTCACAATTTTTTCCTTTTACTTCAACAAAGTTCAGCTCCCACAGTTATCTTGAGTATGATTGGATCATTCCTCTGACTGCCATCCTCATGAGGCCTGCACCAAGGAGGCACAGGTGAGGGTGAGTGAGGGCTGGGGAGGCCTGCTGCTTGTGGAGTCGTGGTGTGGCGGGGCATGGCCAGCCTCAGGTGGGGTGGATGCTGCTACGAATTTGATTGAGGCATTTTTCATTATTTGCCTTTATTATTAACTCATGGCTCACTATTTCTCTGCCTCTCTTGATGCTCCCTGAAGAATTGTGCTTTTTGAGATCGTATCCATGAGATGGGACTTTTATATATAAGTCTGTGATGCCAATTGTTTGGCATAACACTAGTCTTTGCAATGTCACTATCACTAGTTGTCCCCAGCGGGGCAATTGTCTGAGGCACATCACGGGGCAGGGGAGTGTTGCCCGAAGGGACTTTAGTGCCCACCACCAGGGGGGCATGAGGGTGTGGGGCAGGTCGGGTGGGCGCCGCGGTGTGGGTAGAGCGGGCATGGTGCAGGTGGGTTCTGACGGGCTCCTGTCGGGCAGTCCTGAGGCTGACGGAGGCACCACCCACACCTGGGCTAACTTCAGCAGCAGCCGCCACAGGAACATGAAGCAGCGCAGAAGGGGAGTTATAAAGCACATCAGGAGCCCCCACATGAGAAGGTGTAGTGTTCCCATCCCACGAAGCACCATGGACGACACCTGGAAGGGCAGCCCATACCTCACCACCCACACACCTGCTGCGGTAATGGCAACACACCTGTCCACTCTGAAACAAAACACATCACACATTAAGTTTCATAACTCCAGATAGCACATCATGCATAGCAGCATTATAATTTATTGTGATTTCATAGATCTCACTATCAACATTATGAAGAGGAAGAATGGTGTGTCATGTGGCAGGGAGGGAGGCAAGGGTACTGGGTGTGTGTGTTGGTGAGTGTGTTACTAAGTCTTCCTTAGCAGTACACTGACCCTACTGATGTGTACTGATACAAGGCTCTGAGTGTTTGGTTTGAAAAGGGAATTATATGGAACATCAGAAGATATTTCAAGCAATGGGACTGTTTTCTTTCTCCTTTAAACAGCTGAATGGGGACACAAACACCACTTTCATAGTCATCATTATGAGTGTCAAATCCATTTATAAGTTCATATTATTGTCAACACTAACGTATCCAGTATAATGCTTGTATTAGAGCAGACTGTATCAAAATATATCCAGCTTCTTTGCAAACATTCCAACTACTTTTATATTATGTTTCATGCTGTCACATTAAGATATTCAGAATACTAAGTACTATCAGTGCAATATATGATCATATCATAATAAAAACTGCACATATTTCACAGCAATCAAACTGCAAACTGTACGAGCACACACACTGCTTTAGTCGTGTTGGTGTGAGTCACTGAACAGTTTGTTTGGGTTTGACAAATTCATTTGTGAAGCAAATTGGGTTTTAGTGGATTTTTTTCATGATTCTCGAATATCAAGAGATAGTTAATAAAATTTTGAAGTGATCAGAATGACTACTTTGCTTTTCTTTGTTTAATCAGTTCAAACATGTAATATTTACAAAAAACTCTAAATGAAAAGTTCCAATGACACATTTAAGAAGATATCAGTCAGAAAACAGTTGATAAGACTGACATGATAACCCACAAAAGTCTATAATTTATCCTTGCCGGTTGTGCTGCTTAAAGTACATGACTGCATACAGCTGTTTGTAGTGTTGTGTGTACACAGTTTTGTACAATATCATGAAACAAAACTGCACGTCTACTGTACTAATGTAAAATGTTGAAGTATCATCAAAGTAATGCAAGTGAGTATATACGATGAGTGTTGAGAGTGCTAGTGTTAACATTGGGCAGAGCTGATTGGCAGTGCGAAAGCAATCCATGCAGTGACAATCCACATCACCAAGTGGAGAATGCAGCAGCAGCAGCACAGCTTTGTCTCCTTTCGTGACTCTACCTCAGATTTCTTAAGCAATATACATTCTTGCATTATCTTTAGCAATGATTAAAAAATAGCATTCACTTGTTAATGCCGCACAAGTTTTACCAAACAGTTTCCCGAAGACCCAAGACCCACTTCCTTGCGATGCACGAGTTACAGCTAAGATTGCAACAGTGTAAGTCAATTGTTATGCTAAGTATGGCACTAACTTTAAAACAACAATCTGAAAAGTCATGACAAGAATAATGCAATAAGGTTGTGAAGGGACAGAACACCTCCAAGGGCGGTGGTCGGCTAGTGGTACCTGAGAAAGTATCTTTAACAGAATGGGAATGGAAGCCACTGAGTTCAATAATAAACTGGTCAGTTCTAAGACTGAATTTAACAAGTTTGTTCTAGTGAGATACTAAATATCTCGATATTGTTATTCTTCAAGGTGCAAAAAGAGAATATGTAGAATATTGAAGAAGTAGCTGCCATACTCCTTGTTTATAAACTACAATTTTACTTTAAAATCCAATGTGTTGACAACATTGTACTTATTTGAAATGTTATGAAACAAATTACTGTGAGGGAGTTTTACTAAATTTAATAAATTTAGCTCAGAATATTTTCAGTAATTTTCAACAAGAATAAACAATTATGAATAATATAAAATTGGGCCACAACAAATAACTGTGACATTGGAATAAAGAAATTGAATGCAATCTTCAGTCGTGAAAGAAAGTTATGAAAATACCTGATGTGACATGTCATGTATTGAGTTTTATTATATCAATGTTGGGTACCTAAGATGTCTGATTTCATACGTTTCCAGTTTGGGACAGCATAAGAAGAAAGTATATTTATTTACAGATAAAGCATTTCATAACTGTTTGAGTTGAAGCCACTACTCAGCTGTAAAGTGAAAAACTCATGTTTTACATAATATACTTGAGTGTTCTTATAAATATCAAATTATTCAACTAGTGAAGAGTTACAGATAAAGTGCATTCATGTTACCTTCAAAGTGAGAGTATTTGGTGTGCATATAAATCATGCGCTTCACTCAAAGCTCTAAAAGGGCAATATGTACATAATCACCCGATGATGTAGAAACTACAGTGAATAAAACACAAAGTGCCAGAAACTAAGTTGTGCCGCACACTTGTGTGAGTTACGTTCAAGGACCTAAACCAAAGTTATCATTCAAGCTCTGTGGCTGTTGGAGTACATACTACAGTTAAGAAATGGCACCACTCAACAGTCTCCTGAGAGCATGAAGATTTCATTCTACATGTCCCGTGCATGTCCCAGACAAGATAGAGAAGTGAGTCATGCAGGACCCAAACATTGATGGTGTGAAACTGAGGGAGTGGAGACGACTACCCGACGCTAGGCCACTAGCCCGCCCCGCAACAAGCAACGCCCGTGCAACAAGAGGCCACAACTTGATTACCGGTGTACACGGACCGCACCGCCCCGACCTCCACCCTCCCAGCAGTACGGCATCTGTAACATCATGGGGAGGTTAGTTCAGTAATTCCATACAAAGATAAGCACCGGCGAACTGCCTCAACACTTCCACCAACCACTTCACTCCCACTGCAAAGCATCAGTCTAATGATTATCCTGAAATAGATATTAGTTTAATCTTCCAAATAACTCCTGCGCTGTAAGAAAAGAAAAGTAAGTTATAAATGATTTGTTATTGTTCTTATTGTTCTATGAAATAAATACACAGCACACTTGAATAATTAGCATATTTATCAAACTTTAATTAATAAGGACATGTTAAGATTATGATATTTTTATTTGCTTTTATCTAGTTCATAGAATAAATAAATACTATTCAGTTGTAGTAATGTATCTAAAAGATCTATCTATCTTTTCCCTGGCTTGTATCCCCCATAAAGAGGGGTAACCAAGACAAGGCATCTTTAAGGTTTGGGGAGACTACTCTTCCCTTCCCCTCTGCATCTTGTCTTTTAAAGGAAAGAATATGAAGGAGGGGCTTCCCAGCCCCTCACTCCGTCCCTTTTGGTCACCTCATACAACCAGCAGGGAATACATTGCAGGCCCCACCACAGGGCATAGATAAAAATAAAAATAACCTTTTTTCATGTTCTAACAAGCCTGGCTACTTAATGTACTACTACACTCATGGAAAGATTTAACATCCTGTTCTAAGAGCACATTACTTATGCTCCTACATATGCCTGTGAAATGCTTTCAACAACTTTTTGGAAATACTTTGAAACACTTGCCAAAAAGTAACACAAACCCTCATTAATGTTATAATCTTCAATTTGTTTAATTTGTCAAATGAACGGTTTGGCTGAATAATTTTAATATTTAATTTTATTACAACACAGGCACATGCTCTTTTCAAAGTGTTCTTAATTAATAAATACTATATTCTAACCACTCATGCACACATCATACATACTATACATGGTTCTAAATGTTCATGTGGACTGGACATTAACAAAACCTGGTTCTCTGACAAACTAATATTCATAGAAGTGTCCACATCATGTCCTCACACTAAGGCATAAGCTGAGTCTCACTCACTAACCTGACACTTGCAGGTGACACACTCATCATTCAGCGCTGCCCACTCAGCACCAGGAGGGTAAACAGCACCCAGGTAGTGGCAGCCTTGTGGCAGGGCAGCGTCCCTCAGAGCAGTGCTGAGGCTGCTGTTGGTGGTGTCGGGTGCCATACACGGGTCATCAGGACACCGGGCGCAGCAATCCCCCGGCACTCTCTCAGGGGAGGAGCAATGCATAGGTGGACACTCTAAGGGCCAGCAGTCAATTTCTCCATACTTGTAATGAAAAAATTACCTTACATCAGAATCAATCAAGTGTCAACAAAGTAAGTTACACAGTAAAACTACACCATTTCAGCAACATTAAGTCTTAGGGAATCTGAAGAATAATTGTATTTCAGGTTTATTCACATAAGTAAACCTGATACATCAGCAAGCTTATTAAAAATACAGTCATCTTTTGCATTTAAATATGTTAACATCTTACAAATTGAAAGTACTATCATGACACAACATAATGAATGTAATAGAGAAACAATATTAATTTTTCCCAAACAACACTTACAAGGCATTCACAAGTCTGACATTGATAGATCCACCGCTGGCCGCTGTTGAAGGTGAGGTTGGGTTGTACCTGGTGGGAGCATGAGGCACGGGGATCACACTGAGGACAGCACGCCAGGTCTACCTTGGGGTCAGTACAGTTGCACACAATGCGGTCACAGGTCACAGTTCCCTCTGAACACAAACACTTTGAACACTCAGACCCGGGCGGAGTCCACACGTCACCATGCGGCCGCTCCACTTCGTTCACCACACAACCTGGAGCAAACAAAAGCCAAAGGATTGAAGACTCATCAACATAACATTTCTTTCTTGTTATCTGTTGCTTACAAGAATACTCGCACATAAGCGATTACAACCGTAGTCAACTACTTTTACAATACGTGTGTAATGATGAATATTTCAAAATGTTATTTTGGTTTTAGTGAGATAGTAATGACTAACCGTGAGAGCATGTGGTGTTATTGTCACAGGTACACAGGAAGGAGCCATCAGTGTTGACACAAGTGGCTGACTCATGGCAGGTAGATGTTCCAGTGCTACACTCATCCACATCTGAAATTAATAGAACTATCTTATCAACCTCACCAGAGAAATCAATCATCAATCAATCATTGGGGGCATATTTCGAGGGGCGCGTCGCCTCGCCAACCCTTCGATGCCAGCCACAGCAATCAGAGCACACTGCAGCGTACACTGCAACAACACACATGAAGCCCCAAGTGTGCTTCAGCCTCAATCACATTATACGCTCATCAGCTGGAATAACCTCAACGATGGACAGCTGCAGTCTGTCCTTTGTGAGGTCTTGTTTTTAATCCAGCTGGATGTCCAACACACCCTCCTCACTGGTATAGTCTAGTGGGGGAGCCGGTTTAGTCACCGACAGCCCTACCATGTGGCTGGTTGTACTGGGTTACATAGTACTAGAGTAATTATAGAATATAATATAAAATATTGAATGCATTTCCATATCACATATCACTCTAGTGCTCACCTTGACAAAGAAGCTGGTGACTGTTGTCTGCCAAGAGTGAAGAGTATCCAGGCAGGCAGTGGCAGGTGTACCATCCAGGAAGGTTGACGCAGCGAGAGTTCTGGTGACAACGGTGCAGCCCCAACGCACACTCATCCACGTCCAACTCACACGCACCGCCCCTGAACCCCCTCCGACACTTACACACACCAGGAGCCATACACACACCACCATTCTCACACGGAGTCTTGCAAATAGCTGAAAAATTGAAGATTGAGGAGAATAAGCCTTCATTACAAAAGCATTTTAATTATATTCTTTTCATAAATTTAGTCAGAGTGAAGTACACACTTACATGATTAGTGAGATTAACTAAATTGAATTGGCAACACATGAATCTTATAATCAATTCAGTGGAGGATTCTCTGTCAATGGGATTAAACAGGTTACTATAAATGATGCATAAAGAATATAATGTTAGAAAATGTGTCATACTAAATATTTGCTTAATAGTACATGGTCATTGGACAATGTAACAAGTTGTGGGACTCAAAAGTTTTTGTGCCTCAACGATGTCAAATTTCAAGTGACATCAAGGGATAAGTGTTTTGCTATTGAAGTGAATCCAAATAGAATGATGACAATACAACAATAACTTACGTTTACAATGGAATCCATCACCAGTGTAGTTAGCATTGCATGTACAGTGGTAGCCACCTTGAGTGTTTGTGCACGAGGCATGTTGGTGACACTGGTGTGCTCCTTCCTGGCACTCATCTCGCTCCACACAGTTGAGTGCGTCCTGCCTCACATACCCTTCCTCACACTGGCAGTAGTAGGAGCCGACTGTGTTGACACATTTGGTGTGAGCCTGACAGTAGTGGCCGTGGTGAGCACCAACCACTCGGCACTCATCAATGTCTGCAAGATGGTGACTCAGGGTAATGGTCTGGTGTCACTCAATGAAGGTTACAGTGTGTTAACATTCATAAGGACAGTTATAGGTTATCGTGGTGGCTGATGTATTGGAAGTATTACTGCTACAGGGCCAATGATGCATCAGTAAACAACTCCCATATGAAGAAATGGTTTTGGTAAACATAAATCAAATATAAACAGATAAGGTTCACATAACACCTTCAATGTAAGTGAAATTATTACCCGATTCATTTAATGGCAAATCTTTGTAAAAACTATTCCTCTAAATATCCATACAAAGTGTTCAAACTCTCATTCCATGTACTCAAAGTCATGTTCTTTTTAGGGATGGATAACATAAGAGAGGAATATAAACAGAGGAGTGTTTACCTGTACATGACCGACCATCAGCTCCGGTGAAGCCATCATTGCAGCGACAAGAATAAGTTGCTTGTAGATTAATACAAGTAGCATTGGCATGACAATCATGACCTTGAGCACAATAGTCAACGCCAGGGCAGAATTTGCAACACTGGCCTGGAACTGTAAATTGATCTGGTTCTGGACAATTAAGGCGAGGACAAGTTTCTTCCGGGTTGACCCCTCGGCACTGCATCTTGCCGTCCCTACACTCACAGTCAACACACTGGCGCGGGGACACTGTCTCTCCATGGTCATACACAACACCTTGCAGTGAACATTGCTCTGAAGCAGAACAGAACATAAGTACAAAGATCCAACACATATTCCATAATTATTTTCATCATCTATGCAAGATATTAAGATCACATTTGAAGGAACACCATAGAACAGTGACTTACTTAGACAGACTGGGCAACATTCTCCTTCAGTATAGACAGGGTTCTTGCAAGTCTTGGCAGGACATGGGATTGGTCGACAAGTTACTTCACCATGCTGTATGGGTTAGTCGCAGAGGTGTGAAGGAGCCAATATTAGAGTGCATAGTTGGAAAATTGCGTATTTATCAAAGGTAATGTTGGGTTAAGTTGGGAGTGTTGGAAGTACAAAGCAATATAACGTCAAGACAATGATTATATTGAATTAACTTTTTCTTTCCAATAAGCAATGCTAGACGTGGTTAGCAGTTGGGTGATTGACTCTTTGAGATTAGATTGTGGCCTTACAAAGTAACACACAAAAAACTCCACATATCTACATTAAAAATAGGTGCTCAAAAAACATGTAATTTATAATTAATATTATAGGCATGTGTAGGCATATATAGGGTAGGGCTAACAACTTAAAATGTATATGTAATGTTAGTAAAAATGTTCCACACTATCAGCTAAGAGAAGAGAGTCAAGTAGCACCAAGCAGAGAAGCCTAAAACAAGGTCAGGTTTGGCAGAAAGACAAAAGCATCCCTGGTGATGATGCGGCTTTACTCGATTACTGTGGAGAATGGAAAACAATGTGCATGTATTCATATTTATCCATCCTTAACTCACGCTGGCTAATAGTCAAATGGTCAAGAGATCATATGAGTAAACAAGGGAGAAGATGCTATTGTTGTGAGATTATAAACAACATAAATTCTTGAAGGGGTTTTGCTTATTTCAACAAATGAGCAAATCAGGAACAAGCACCTACATAATATATTAAAAGGAATACTGTTATTAGTAAAAGTAAAATCATTAACTAATTGACTCTATTGGACTGAATGGACTGTAATGACAAGTATTGGCAAGTTATAGGTGGATGGAGTATTAATACTGTACTAGCAAGTAGGATAATGTTGACGATAACATAGACGGGACAGCATAGGAAATAGGCAAGCAACATAACATAAGGTGAGGACAAAATCATGGTTATTTTGTAACATTCACCACCACACTGAAACATTAAAGAGTGTACACAGACTAATATGAAGCATAGTGAGCACAAGCTAATAGATCAGAATGCAACAGAAACAAAGGAACTACAAAGAATAATATGTATCATAACATGAACATTTGCATTGGAACATCTGGAAAAAAATATTTGTCCATGTGTTATGATGTTACGCTCGGCTGTCTGTTGTGTTGCATTTGAAGAAAAATATATATAACTCATTTATTCTTCTAGGACACATGTACCAAAAAAAAAGTTAATGCTTTTGATTACGATATACGTGAAAAGAAAAAATGATGAGTTACAAACAGACAACTTACCTTTCAGAATCCCCAAAAGTAAGGGAAAAAATATTTGTGCTTACTGTATAAGTGGAATGTTAAGGAAAAAAAAAAGTTAATTCATACTCACCACACAAGAACAAATTTCGCAGCCACTCTTCCACGTAGCACCATCCTGCCTCACGGTGCCGTTCACCCTACATGACCTCTGACAGTCACACTCCTCCACGGCTGCCAGGCGGGCCTCAGAGGCTGTCAACTGCATAACACACGAGACAAGGGTTAGGAGTCACGCAATGCTTCATAACATCACTTGAGGGTTCGATCACTAATGAAAGGAGTCAGTAGTGTAATGGTGAAGATAACCTAAACTGACAACAACACTCGGCTCATTGATCATTTATGTGTTGATTGATATAACATTCCCGCCTTGTTTGATAAGACACAATATTATGTTAGATAGTTATGTATTACGTATGACTGAGATGAATGAACAATTTAATGGAACAAAAAGTCCAAAGTAACATGAGAGCCTCACCCGAGTGGCTAGTTCTGCCACCAGGTGCTGCAGTTGATCCACACGGTCAGACAGAACCTGAAACTGGCCACAGGTAGGACATTCAGCTTCAGCTTGGGGACATTGCAGCAGGTAACCTGCAGTGCCGGACACCAGCCGGACATCTTGCAATGCTCCCTGCAAGAAAGATAGGGAAATGAATGTTTAATGTACTCAAACAAGACGTGACACAAAACATATAACACTGAATCCAGTTTCTATCTTACCTTGAACAAAAAATGCTTTGCGTTCCGCTGGCCGAGGTACAGTGCCATGGGGGCATCGCGGTATGTGGGGTCTTGGCTGAGTGTGGGGTCAGCCGGGTCAACAGGAGGCGCCAGGGAGGCCAGGGCAGTCAGGTTGGTCATGGGAGGAGGGGCCAGGCGCCGATATACACGAGAACAATCTATCCAAACCTCTACTTGCGTTCCACTTACCACAACAGAAACCTGAGGACGAGACACATGCCATCAAAGGGTGAAGCAAGATGACTCTCTAAAGATGACATAACTGATGCTACAATTATAATCTTGTCCACATTTGGCTGCAAAGTGTACCTGAATAGTCTCTTAAATAAGGAGTCAATTTCACGCAGACTTTGACTCCACATCTCTTCCATCTAAATAAAATCATTATCAGCTCTCATTCGCTTAAATAAACTTCCCATAACTTACTTTAATCTCAACATTTCTTGTGAAAAGTATCTATTCATGAGCACAGGTGACATTAATCACAGAATCTGAAATATCATTGCTATACAAATTTTTGACCAGTATAAGCCTCTTGATTTTAAATTCGTAAAGCTACGGTAATAGAAATAATTAATAAGGTGGTCAGGTGGCTGCCACTTCACAGCAGCTGATGTAAAAATAATTACCGTGGAGTCACTGACCGAAATCCTCCACTCAATTACCAAATATTTTAGCTCTGGCGTTGTGTAATAAAAAGTTAATTCAGCCAAATCAAAAGTATTCCAATCATCATCAGGTTCAGAGATCAGAGCTACTCTGAAAATAATAAGGATGAAATGGACAAAACAATTGCACTATCAAGGTTATCAAAGAAAGAAAAGATAAGACGACTTGCAGTGGTCATTCTTGTCCCCGCGCACACACACACACACACACACACACACCGTCGCCTCACCTTGTGCCACCGTTGGTCGGCAATGCGGTAAGGGAAGGTTTCAACATGAACAGCACCATTGTGTATGTAGTGTAAACGTATCTCGTCCTTCCTCCCCGATGACTGCAGCTCCAAGTAACGCTGGTTGCCCCGCGAGAAGGCCAGGATGGTGCCCGCATTACGGTCCTCTTGTTGCAAGGTGGCCATCATTGTGAATTCTCTCGCGCCGCTCAACAACGCCGCCGCTGCCTGCTGTACAGCCTCGGGCATCTTCACCTCCCTCGTTTCACCTACAAAGAAAAAAATATGCTCACAAAAAAGTCATATAATTCCAGCCATAAAAAGAAAATATATTCCAAGACTTGATCGTCACAAATAACTTTCATTCAAAATACGTAATTTTATCAATCCTTCCTTGAATTCCAAATAACAGGCTTTATTCACAATCCCTTCACTCAAAATTTGCTGCGGGAATTTAAATATGGCTTCTTGTTACGTAAAAAATAGTTCCGTATCGAGTATCGAGTTGAAAATAAATAATGAAAAATGTTAACATCTTGGCAAGCTTTGAGAGACCCTAGTAGAGAGTTAGGAAGGTCAGGGTCGCTAGTACCAGCTGCTTCCTAGTAGGTGTTCCAGCCCTTTGCTATTTACCTTGTGCTGTATTCCTGGAATAATCTAAGTAAACATACATGACGTTCTGCCATCTACCGCAATTTCTTGTCGAGGTGGTGAGGTGTGTTAGCATGCAGTGAACCTAATAATTTCACAGTTAACCTCACGAAGTACAATAAAGTTTCATATAACAAAGAAGAACATTATTTCACCCTCATTATATAAAACACATGCAACAAAACTGATTTTTCGGGGAAATCATTAACATTTTTCTTCCCTATACGACAAGACTTAGGTTAGGTGGCGTTGGGTTGGCTAGGTTAGGAAAGGTAAGGTGAGGTGAGGTGAGGTGAGGTGAGGTGAGGTGAGGTGAGGTGAGGTGAGGTGAGGTGAGGTGAGGTGAGGTTGGGTATGCGTGTTGTGTTGTTACCTTGGAGGAAGACGGCTGGAGCGATGGGTCTTGGTCCGGGGATGACGGTGAGGCCCGGGTAGCTGGTGTTCCACAGAGGGAGGGACTCAATCAGCTCCACCTGCCGCCCCCCGCTGCTCTCCGCGGAACCTGAAACAACACACATCACGTTAATGAACACAAACGATACACTACTTTTATTTCTACTTCTACTACTACTACTACTACTACTACTACTACTACTACTACTAGTACTACTAGTACTACTACTACTACTACTACTACTACTACTACTACTACTACTATTACCACTACTACTACCCCAGTGTTTTTTAATCTAAGCAATTAAAGCATTAAAGTGAATATTTCAAGAGAGAGAGAGAGAGAGAGAGAGAGAGAGAGAGAGAGAGAGAGAGAGAGAGAGAGAGAGAGAGAGAGAGAGAGAGAGAGAGAGAGAGAGAGAGAGAGAGAGAGAGAGAGAGAGAGAGAGAGAGAGAGAGAGAGAGAGAGAGAGAGAGAGAGAAAAGAGAGAGAAAGCAATACAAAAACAACAAATTGAAGGTAGAAAGGGTTGGGGTGGTTTTGTTCTCTCTATCACCACACACACACACACACACACACACACACACACACACACACACACACACACACACACACACACACACACACAGGGGGCATCGTCTGGCCACACACTAACTTTCCCCTTCGTACCTGCAGTAAACTTGTCACGCACATGTTTTTGTCACCTTTCTGTGTGTGTGTGTGTGTGTGTGTGTGTGTGTGTGTGTGTGTGTGTGTGTGTGTGTGTATGTGTGTGTGTGTGTGTGTGTGTGTGTGTGTGTGTGTGTGTGTGTGTGTGTGTGTGTGTGTGTGTGGTATGTGTGTGTGTGTGTGTGTGTGTGTGT
>JAXIVD010005536.1:0-5000 GCA_036785275.1 Cancer borealis
TATATATATATATATATATATATATATATATATATATATGTGTGATTATGCACAAACTTAACAAAATTGCTATAAAACTTTTCCATTGATGCACTAGTTATTATTTGCATTGTTTTTTTGTTTTTTTCAGAGAACACCATCCGAAGCAGGAAGGACTAGCTGATGTTATAGAGGCAATGAGTGACCTTGACTTTTTCAAGCATCTTCGTCTAACAAGAAAATCCTTTCTCATGGCTTTGGACTTCATCCACGATGCTTATACAGAAACACCTTCTGGTACAATCCTTTTCCTGGGTCCAAGGAAAGCACTTTACCTCACCTTGTGGTATCTAGGAACACAGTCAACATACCGTGAGATTGCAGAGTTATTTGGAGTTTCTATGACAACAGTCCATGAATGTGTGCAAAGAATAATAGATGTTTTGTGTAGAGCTGGACAGGAAGTTATTGTGTGGCCAGCACCTGAGAAAATACCACAAATTAGCCATGAATTTCAATCTTTGGGAGGAATTCCTGGAGTGATAGGAGCTGTGGATGGATGCCACATCCATATTAAGGCTCCCAGTGAAACACAGGCAGATTATATTGACAGAAACCAGAGACACAGTATTAATTTAATGGCTGTCTATACCGCTGATAAAAAAATTTCTTTCATTCAGAGTGGTTTCCCAGGGTCTGCGCATGATAGCAGAGTTTTTAAGTCATGTTCATTATACACCAAAATGCAAAACAGTGACATCAGGTACTTTCCTTCACCAAATTACCATATTGTTGGAGATTCTGCTTTTTCTCTAAGCAAGCATTTGATGGTTCCTTTTAAGAATCATGGAAATTTGTCTGATGGTCAGTTGAAATTTAATAAAAAACTGTCTAAAGCCAGGGTTATTATAGAAAATGCTTTTTGGGTTTTTGAAGGGAAGATTCAGGCGATTAAAATATATTGATGCAGATATAGAAAGGATTTCCAAAATTGTAAAAGCTTGTTGTGTTCTTCATAATATAGCATTGCATGACTCTGAAGATGCATTGTGTTTGGAAAGGGAAGGGGTAACTAACACGACTGTGCAAGTTAGTGATGCAACAACTGAGTCATCCCAGACGCAGCAAAGAGAGGGAGTTTAAAAACGGTTAGCTATTGTAAGGATGCTCGAATAGAGCTGTGGCTAGTAAAATATTCTTTGTGTGAATAAAAATATATCATTTATGCCAATAAAAGTATTATGTGTGTTCCTATTGTACATTAAAACAATAAATTTGGACTATAAATGGTACAGTTTTTATTCTTACACGTTTTTCGTGTCCATGAAAAAACAAATAATAAGTTTGGAAAACGGAAGTAGCAGAAGCAACAGCAACCTGGATGGTTGTTATTTTCATTGTACAAATATGTTTGTTTGTTATGTCTTGCTTTTTATTTCTGTTTTTGGTGGAAAACCGGGTTGTCCCGGCGGAAAAACCACCTAATGGTATTCTGATTTTCAGCAATGACAATTACAATGACAACAATAATATTCCCTCATCGTGTATTTTGTACATAGTGGAATGTTTATTGTGATGTGTTTGTATTTTGTTATGGTCCAGAATCTTGCTGGTGCAGTAGTGAAGTGTCTTATTGCAATAATAACAATATAATTTCCTAATCGTGTATTTGTTACATAGTGGAGTTAGTGTAGTGTGTTTGTTTGTGTTTTCTATTGGTCAAGAATCGTGCTGGTGACGTTGTGGAGTATCTTGAAGTAGAGTTCTGTCGGAAAATGGGCCACAGTCCATTTTGGTATGTGTTGCACTTCTGAAATAAATTAAGAAAAACAGCAGAATACTTGCAAGACAAAGAATGTTGAATGATATTAATGTCCCTTGGTTTGTTTTGGTTAGTTGTTTAGTGAGGGTTGTTGGGTATTAGTATTTATTTACGGTTATGAGAACATATTTACAAGTAAAGTTTAGTGTTCTGAATTACATTACCTGTGTCGAGGCTCGGGATTGGGGTTCCTTTAAAGTGAACGGAGGGTCCTTGGGAACCAAGAATGGACCCTGTCTGGGGCTCCATCACTTTAATTCTTGGAGAACCAGAAACTCTTCCCATCCTTAGACTTCTATTCAGGTTCTTGCTCTGGTGCCGTTGTAGAATA
This sequence comes from Cancer borealis, assembly GCA_036785275.1. Lineage (NCBI taxonomy): Eukaryota > Metazoa > Arthropoda > Malacostraca > Decapoda > Cancridae > Cancer > Cancer borealis. Next base: position 2,133 of record JAXIVD010005536.1, read on the forward strand.
TCTTGAAGTAAAATTCGGTCGAAAAATGTTGGGCCACAGTCCATTCTGGTATGTGTTGCAGTTCTGAAAAATTTCGAGAAAAACAGCAGAATACTTGCAAGACAAAGACTGTTGAATGATATTAATGTCCCTTGGGTTTTTTCGGTTAGTTGGTAAGTGGGTGTTGTTGGGTATTAGTATTTACTTATGGTTATGAAAACATTTACAAGTCAAGTTTGGTGTTTTGTATTACATTACCTGTGTCGGGGCTCGGGATTGGTGTTCCTTGAAATTGCACGGAGGGTCCTTGGGATCCAAGAATGGACCCTGTCTGGGGCTACATCATTTAAGTTCTTGGAGAACCAGGAACTCTTCCCATCCTTAGACTTTCATCCTCTTCCATACTTGGAGAGGAATATGGTGGAGCTTGGTGTTGATCGATGTGAAGGCTACTTCGTGTAGTCGTTCATAATAGGAGGCCGTGGTCCGGAGGGGCTGAGTGGCCGAGCAGTAGCGGCATGGCGAGGGCCAGCGAGAGGAGCAGGGTTTATCAGCGGTCAAGACTAACCAAGGCAGCTCATTGAGGAAAGTGGGCAAGTACCTCGTAGCTGCGGCTGTGCAGGGGTTCTGGGATGCAGACTGCCGCAGTGCAGGGCTGCAGCCTAGGCGTTGTGGTTGACGACAGATGATTTGTAGGGGGTGGGCAGGTGAGGCACGTTCAACCATGACGGAGGGGCGGCTGGAGAGGCATGGACGTTGGCAACATGTAGCAGCAGTAGAGAGGCAGCAGCGGTGATGTTCATTGTTGATCTTCTTCGTTGGAACTAAGTTTGTTTAATATTTCTAACTGTTTTTGCTTAATCGCCATATCTATTGCATGTTTTTCAGCTTGTCTTTCATCTGCATTACTTAAATATGTAATCTGTCTTTCATGATAGACATCAGTTCTGTCAAGTGAAGCTTCTAACCTATCACGCAATTGTTTAACTACCTCCAACACTTGCATTTTCTCACTTTGTGGTCTAATTCTCCTGCGAGTTCTTCGTAACGTTGTGTTAGCTTGGGCTAGTTCTGGTCCTTGTTCTTGGTGTGGTGGTACGACAGGGTTTGGTGCTTGGACACGGTTGGCCTGTTGGACTTGGTGTGGTGGTTGAATTTGGTGTTGTGGTTGTGACTGTTGTGGCAGTATTACTTGATGTGGTTGTATGACTGGGTGTGGTACTGCGACAACTGGCTCTGTTAATGTGACGACTTGCTGTGGTGGTAATATTGGGTGCGACGTACAAAATTGGTCTGGCGATTTTATTCTGGTTGGGTCTTGCTGTTGGCTGGTTGTGGCACCTTCCAATAAGAACTGAGAAGGGTTTGAAAGTGGCCTATTTCTAAGAAAGGATGACATCAAGCTATAGTGTAGTGGCTCTAGCTTCCTTTCTCGACCGGACTGCCTTTGGTTGTCCTTATAAGCTCTGTATTGCGTCTTGAGTTGCCTCCACTTGTTTTGAGTTTGCCGAAGTTGAATTCCCGGAATCTAAATTGTAAGTAAAGACATATATTACGTTTCAAACACATACCTGCTTAATAATGCAATGTCATAATTATCAAAAAATTCATTTACAACACAATGTGTTACTAATTGCATAACACATTTAAAAGTGTGGAAATGCAATCTGTATATATCTTTTATTGTATTACTTTTAATTTCTTTTCATGATGAGGTTACTGACCAATGGTTAATAAATAATACGTTTACAAATAATTCAGACTTGGCGCCATAACATGTAAAGGAAATAATTTAAAGATATTGTATGAAAAACAAGGAATAGGTATGTGCAGGAAGAGAAATTACAATGACAAACATGGAAATATTTTAAAACAGTATATGTACCGAACTCTTTTGACATTGCACATGTTCTACCAAAGCTGACCTTAGCATATATGAATGACTGATGATAGTTCCATAAATGTTAATTAAAGAAAATAATTAAGAAATATATAACTAGAAATTCCAACATTCAAAACTTAAACAAAGGAAAAGCAATATTAAAGGCATATACATTATAGTAGTCATAACAAAAGAGAAGAAACACATCTAATATAAGTCCCACATATGCTGAAGCATTCTAGTTAATATAGTTATAACATTAATGCTAAAAGCTGTTCCGCTATAAAGGCATTGGGAAAGTAAGATCTCAGACAATCATTTGCCTATCAGAGCACACTTGAAATGAAGATTATTGCAAAATCATGCATTAAAGCATATACAATTATTTAAGTTTCAGCAATATACCTGTGTATGGTGATGCAGAACGTCGACAATGTTCTAATGGAAGGGAAATGTTACAATTAACATTAATCACAAAATATTTCTTCATTTAACAATTAAGTCAAAGTTTTTTTTATTTCATCAGGTTGTATATGTATATATATATATATATATATATATATATATATATATATATATATATATATATATATATATATATATATATATATGTATATATATATATATATATATATATATATATATATATATATATATATATATATATATATATATATATATATATATATATATATATATATATATATATATATATATATATATATATATATATATATATATATATAGAGAGAGAGAGAGAGAGAGAGAGAGAGAGAGAGAGAGATAGAGAGAGATTTATATATATTTCTATAACTTAATCATGTTACATATAGAAAACTTAAAATCATATATGTTAACCTGAAAATGCCATACCGAAATTGTAATACATGTAATTAATTATCATGTTATAATATATTTATTATATATGGATAGTGTATATATCTTAAGTAGTTACAAGGTACAGCAGGATATTTTTAAATTCATGCTTGATTTTTTAGTTTACTTAC
>JAXIVD010005536.1:10000-22500 GCA_036785275.1 Cancer borealis
AAAAACAACATGTATATTATAAATCTTATTTATTTCTATAACTGTTATGGTCTTGAACCTCTTACTTTTGTCTTATTTAATCTAAATATTATCTCGCTCAGTGTCTACACAGATGAAGTTCTGAAGTTGGTGAGCTGTGATTCGTTACATGACTACAGGCAAAATATTGGCAAACACAGATATTCGTATATTGAAAGTGTTTGCGATATGTTGGTCAGAATTTGCCTAGTCATTGCATCTTGGCAAGAGGTCTTGACATTACATAAATAACGCCTTATATATAAACGCCTTATATATATATATATATATATATATATATATATATATATATATATATATATATATATATATATATATATATATATATATATATATATATATTACTTCACAAGAAGCATCTACTTCCCACTGCACTATTGAAGACTGGGATCTTAGCGAATTTTAATTACCGAGAGTCTACCCGATGAAAATGACTGGATTACGAGTGGCCTTTAATCAACAATAATTGTAAGTATAAGTGTACTATGAATTTAATTCATTGATGTAATATTATAGAGCATGACATAACTATATATGTATATAATATATATATATATATATATATATATATATATATATATATATATATATATATATATTGCTAATATCTCAGTAAATACCCACATAATACTCTTTTCATACGTGAATGTTGACAAATTGATTATTATTATGGCAAAAGCAGCAAAATTACTGAGCTTATACGTAAGCACTTTTTACTTAAGAAAAATATTTGCCTACACCTTACAAGTAGACAGCATTTTCGGATTCCATAATAACGTTTTTCGTAGTAAAAGTAGGATTTTATGCTCGGCTACTTTTTCGGAGATTTTTTTTCCTGTGATTTTAGCGACTTTTAGCGACATTTTATGACTAGTCTAGCGACAAGTAGTGACTGGGAGTTGGCAACTCTGTACCCAGCCTTGGAGTCCCCATCTGGGGAGGGGTGACACGTGACAGGTGAGCAGTGAGCTGAGGTGAGTGACGAGTGAGGTGGGTGACTGTGAGTGAGAGTGAGTCATTCATTTTCATTAGTACAAGCCAGGACCTGCCTCCATGTCAGGTGTGAGAGTTACCTTGGTGTTGCTATGGTGGTACTGCATCACCACCACTGGATTCGAGGCCATTGCATTACCGTTATGGCAGAACAACACCACCAACGATGTAGTGTTCATTAAGAAAGTCTTACATCAATTGGGTTTACCGTCCGGACCAAACCTGCTGCAAGTAAGCACACAGAACCTCGTGGCTTCCTTACCTAACCTCATGGAGTTAATAATCCTTCCTTTACTAGAACATTTAACACTGTCCATTGTACGGGGTCTGGAGGATATATTTATACTGCCACAAGACCAAGATGCCCCAATACATAATTTACTAGACGCTGCTCATCACGTAACAAGCTGGATACCTTTTATTATAACTACAAAGGAGAGTTATTACAATATTCAGTCGATGGTGCAAGACAGAGGAGGATATGAAATCACTCCACGTTTGCAAGAATGGTTAGTGAAAACTGGACAGCAAGTTAAAGTATCAAGGAGTATTGTGGAAAGTTTTAAAAGACCATCACGTTTATTTGTACGTTGTATGAACCCGTTATTAGTAAGACTCATCAACCTAATTGTAGAGGAATTACCTATGTATACCACAGATGTTATATATAAATTAATTCACCAAGATGATTATGCTCTATATTCATGGGTGGTGAAGTTAGTAAGTGCACTGGAAAAAGGATTACAGAACACACAATGCTTGGAGAAAATATTATGTCTTTCCTATCCTACTAGATCATGGCTAACTTACTACCCCATGCAAGTAAGTTTGTGGTTTGGGGATAATGTAGGACTTTTAACATCATTGACGCCAAGCCTGCAAAAAGCTTTCAAAACAGTGTCTTGGGAAGTGAAGGAGGAAGAATGTTGTCAGTTCTTTTCGTGTAATATGACATTATTTTCTACGTACTTTTGAATTAAGGTATTTTTAGTAATTATAATTGGCTCATTCAATGCATATACTACATTGTTTGTTTGTATTATGTAAATGTGTGTGTGGGGGTATGTATATATAAGTATCTAGTACTAGTAGCAATAGAAAAAAAATATTGATGCTTGCTGTTATAAATGCCAAACTTATAATATATTACGTAAATATGTGTGTATGTATGTATGTATGATTTGTTGTAGTAGAAAAAACAAAAAATAAAGGCGTTTCTGACAAGTTGGAACAATAACAACATTCAACAACTAACAAGACCAAGATCAGCACCAGCTAAACATCACCTTTTCTCAGCCCTAAATAAGACCACATATCATCTTAACAAAACCTTCAATATATATGTCATAGAGGATTAGTATTAATGATTCTACCGTACTGAAAATCCTGCAACATTGGGGCTTCAAAGACATCTACTTCTTCAGATAAAAGGTAAGCGATAATTTTACTTTTTTTCGTCATATTTTTCCTCAGTCAAATCTTCACAATATTGTTATTTATTGATACTATTATGGAAAGATTTGTGTAATGTTGAACTACATGTGTGAATTTTTATATAAGTTAGCAGCACACACACATGGCACACAATGGCAGCACATTGGCACACTGTCTGAATATTTCCTCCAAGGACACACCATCACAATGGTAGATCAACATAAGGACCTTGGTGTCCTAGTGGACTCTCACCTCAGGTTCCACCCCCACATTAGATCAACTGTCAACAAGGCTTCAGGGTTGTCTGCAAACTTTCTTAAAAGCACTCTGCAGATCCCAAGACTTCATGCTCACCCTCTACAAAACTCATATCCGTCCATTATTAGAATATGCTTCCTGTGTGTGGAACACAGGTTTTTTGGGAGACCTTCGCCTGCTTGAATCAGTACAGAGAACCTGGATACGACATATCGAAGGCTTATCTGAAGTCCCATGTGGTGAGAGACTCAGGAGCTTGGACTTGGACTTTGTCCAGGGGCGGCTGCTGCGTGCTGACCTCCTGAATACTGGAAAATTTTCCACGCTGAGTGTGGCATCTCGCCAGAGGAAATATTCACCCTGACTCCTTCCCTGGCTACAAGAGGACACAGGTTCAAAATCCACCACTCACACAGCACCATAGAGGCTAGAAGGAGGTTCTTCTCACTTCGATGCGTCAGCATTTGGAACTCCTTACCAGACAAAGTTGTGGCACTGGAATCCATCAGCTCATTCAAGTCAGCCTTACATCACATTCTGGGTCCACTTCTTTACCAATTTCCTGATTAGTCTACTCCAACTTCTCTCCTGACTTTGTGCTTACTATTTCATATTTTACTACATTAACTCCAAAAATCACTACATTAATATTCTTGCTTTTCTTCTTTGTCTAAGGCACACAACTCAGTCACTACTTTCCCTGTTTAATGTGTATGCACTGTTTAACTGTGACTGGCGTGCCTTCAGATCCATGCTGCCCTTATACATCTACCAGTACCTCCTCGCATAATCTAGTATAATGTGCAATTAAAGGGTAGCCAACCAGGAGAGTAAACATACACACACACACTTCAGACTTCATCAAAATGTTACTTAGCAATTAATGATCTTATTTTATCCCACGTTTTAATAATTTGGTCATGATGTCAAGACTCTTAGAACACATGCGTTCATAAATGAGTCTCCTTGGAAATGCTCTGGATAGACTAATATTGACTCTGTTCCCAAAAGGTTTAGTATAGAATGAACGTTGTTATATAGTGAATTATCCATACAAATTGTGGTATACGTGCATTCAATTTTTGTCACTTGAAAAGTTATTATTTCTTTTTATTTGAATACAGTTAATATTATATGCATAGTTACATGTGTATAGTGTAGTTTTATAAGTATATTCCTTAACAAAGAAGTAAGAGCCCATTTCAAAGCAAATATCTTCTCTGTATTACACAAAAAGGATAATATTGAAATCAAATTAAGTTAAGTTAGTCACGGAGGGTTAGAGTTTGGTTAGATTAGCCATGCAGGGATAGGCTTGGTTAGGTTAACTAGGAAGGGTAAGAGTTAAGTTACATTAGCTGTGCAGGGATAGGTTAGGTTAGGTTAGCTAGGAAGGTTAAAGTTAGGTTACATTAGGCCTGGAAGGATAGGATTAGTTAGGTTAGCTAGGAAGGTTAAAGTTAGGTTACATTAGCTATGCAGAGATTGGCTTGGTTAGGTTAGCTAGGAAGGTTAAAGTTAGGTTACATTAGCCATGCAGGATAAATTAGGTTAAGTTAGCCACGAAGGATTAAAGTTAGGTTACATTAGCCATGCAGGATAAGTTAGGTTAAGTTAGCCACGAAGGATTAAAGTTAGGTTACATTAGCCATGCAGGATAAGTTAGGTTAAGTTAGCCACGAAGGATTAAAGTTAGGTTACATTAGCCATGCAGGGATAGGTTAGGTTAAGTTAGCCACGAAGGATTAAAGTTAGGTTACATTAGCCATGCAGGGATAGGTTAGGTTAAGTTAGCCACGAAGGATTAAAATTAGGTTTATTAGCCATGCAGGGATAAGTTTGCTTTGGTATATTTCAAAATGCTAACTGTTATACCATTAACATTGTAAAATCATTATATCCTACCCACAAATAAAAAGTCAGTGTCTCAATAAGTAAACTAACCTTATCTCCATTTTCTCCCACAAAAACACTATAAATAAAGTAGTATGTATATATAATATATATATATATATATATATATATATATATATATATATATATATATATATATATATATTATTATTATTATTATTATTATTATTATTATTATTATTCATTATTTCAGGTCCTTCCCCTATGGTTACTGGTGCCAACCTTCCCTCTCTACACAAAACGGCTTAACCTTCTCAAGGAATTTTATCCATACACACAATGGTGGAAGAATTTCTATGTGCCGTCTCCAAGAACAGGAGAAGCCGAGAGAAAAGACTCGGCAGAAAATTTGGTCTCGAAAACAAACACAAGAAGATGCTGCCTGACCTGAACTGTGATGACTGTGGACACGTACATGAACCTGGCTGCCTCTGCCGTAAGTTGATTATTGTGTGCGTATTTACAGAGGTGGGCAATCGGATTCGGAAGTCCAATTATCCGATTAATCGGACTCGCATTTTCGAATCGGATAATCAAATCGGACTAACCCCCGCCAAACGAATCGGATAATCGCAATCGGACTGCCGAAAATTTAAAGCGATTTGCGATTAATCCAGGTCGACGTCGTCTTTGTATTTTCGCAATAGCAGTTTCTTAATAAATTTTTCTATATTTTTCTCAAGTAAATATTTTTTCGCTTTATTCTATTCACACTTTAGTATTTTCTCTATAATATAATGCGCAAAATATCATGATTAATTATTAAATCATATAAATTATAATAAAAAGGTTATATTTTACAAGTATAAAGTTGATATAATACGTGTTTAGTTCTGGTTTTTCGTACGCATCTCCTCGGTTAAGTGACGCGCCGCACCAGTTTAGAGCCAGTCATCGTGAGAGGAAGTGCTGCTGCTGCTGCTAGGGCAAAAAAGCATTAAACTCCCTTTAGAAACATTGAAAATAGCTTTAAAAACATTGAATCGCTTTTAAAAATATCGAATCGCTTTTAAAAACTTTAATCGAAATCGGATAATCGCTAATCGGACTTAGATTTTTTGGCAACCGAATCGGATAATCGAATCGGACTTGACGAGCTGGCGAATCGTTAATCGCTAATCGGACTTCAATTTTTTCGAATCGCGCCCACCTCTGCGTATTTATATGTACACATTCCTAGACTCATGTACTGTATTTTTTTCTTACAGTAGAGAAGAAAAAATATTGTATGGGAGTGTAAAAAGTTGATTGTTGTGTGCGTATCTACACACACTCACATTCTTAGATGCACGTACACATACACTCCTCTGTCGGAAGTTAATTATTGTGTGCGTATCTACACACACATTGTTAGATGCACGTACACATACACTCCTCTGTCGGAAGTTAATTATTGTGTGCTTATCTATATATACGTATACTTGGCTGACATATTATTATTATTATTATTATTATTATTACTTTTTTTTTATTGTAATGTTGGTCCATCACAAAATTGAAACACGAAACCAACATGAAAGTGTGGCTTGTTGGTGACCTAAGCTATGATGACACGCAAGGTTGTTTGGTACTCTAATGATATACATTATTAACCATAACACTTAAATACACCAATTAAACATCATTTAAAGCTGACTGCCTGGAGATCTATGTCTTTACTTAATCTTAAAGTATTCAAAAAGTAGAACAACTTATAAAAAATCATCCTTTTTTCTTAATGAACAACAACAACACACATTAAAACTATTACTGCTCTACTTTTACCTCCAATGTTATTGTGTTGCTTTTCATTGTCATGCATTAGTGACATCAGCAGCAGTTTTATCAATTACCAATCAAATTAAATGATATATGACATTGCTTTTCATTTTCAGCAGCTTAGTACATATATATAGATAGACCACTAATGTTCATGTAATCCAACAAGTTTCCTCTTGATTTAACATCAAACTTAATGGAATGCACACCGTAATGGCTCAATTAGTGCATTATTTCAAACATTTACCATACTGTGTCAAAAGAATATCAGGTCAATGCCAGAACTTCAGACATCATACTTACATATATTACTTGGTGTTGAAATCCACATATTCCCATCGGCAGCTGAGAACGGATCTTAAAAATAATTTGGATGTTTCTCAGTATAATGTTTTCATGTGAAAGTAATCTGCCCGAAGGTGTTAAGGGAGAAATATAACCGTGAATTTCACTTGATTGATTGTATCTTCTTAGCTAAATGTAATATTACTTATCAAACAACATACAGGGCCTGAAAATTAACACTATTTTGTCTTTAAAGCTACAAAATAATGTTGAAAAAATTATAAATACTGCCCTATTATAGATAAAGTGAAGTGATGTAAGTTCTAATTGATTGTCATTATTTTATCCTGTACAGGTAGAAGATGCCTTTGAGAAACAGAATCAAGCCAACCATAATGAGGAAGAAGAACCACGACTGGATCTGCCACAATCACACTGGCTGAAGGTGTTGTCTCTGTCATCTGTTGTTTCAGTGGTGATAAAGAAGTTTAGCATGTTTGAGATACATGAGAATAAGGGTTTAATAATAATAACAAAATATTAATTAAATGAAGAGATATAGAGTGTGGTTTTTTACTAAATGAAAAGATATAGAGTGTGGTTTTTTACTAAATGAAGAGATATAGAGTGTGGTTTTTTTTTTTACTAAATGAAGAGATATAGAGTGTGGTTTTTTACTAAATGAAGAGATGTAGAGTGTGGTTTTTTACTAAATGAAGAGATATAGAGTGTGGTATATACATAATTTTGTTGAAGAGGAGACATTAGTAAAACTTATACAAATGTGTGCTTTATAAGAATGTTTTGTTTGTTAGATCATATAAACAACCAAGAACAAGTTATAGTTTTGAGATGATAAAAACTTAATGGAATACAGTAAGACCTCACAGTACGAGCTTAACTTGTATTGCAATTTACTCTTATTACAAAGCAATTCTTCACCATCAAATGAATGGAAAAATAATTAATCCATTCCAGCCAAAAACCATCCTACATGCCTATTTTTAAGGTGCAGAGAGAGAGAGAGAGAGAGAGAGATGGTGGTGGTGGTGGTGGTGGTGGTTGTGTTGCCTCCAAGTGACCCCCAACATGCACACCTACCCTGTAACACTTTATCCTGGCATCTCACCTTAAACTGCTACACCACCTTGTATGCCGTGTGTTATGTAGATGACGGTCGGTAGCACTGCAAATTTTTCCTCGTCGTGTGATACAAAACTGTTGAGGAATGTTGGCTGGTAAAGCAAGTTGGTGACACAATGGTGCACTCAAACTATGAGGTTCTACTCTATATGTATTGATGGAGGCCTCACTGATATGGAAATTAGATTTATATTACGAAAAAAATATATTAATAGATTATCTCAGTTATGTAGTTTTTTAATACAATATGACCTCAATCTGTGGGAGTTTGGACAAGTGTGATATGAGGCTGTGGTTGAAAGACTCACACTGTCACACTATGAGGCATAATGTGGACACACCTTAACACAAATGACACTCACTACACATTACCCATGAAGACAGGAAGGGATGTGAGGAACACCACTTGGATCAGGAGGAGGAGGAAGGGGAAGATGTAGGATGTCAATGTCATCCAAAGGTGTTTTTATAATTTAACATTGAACGAAGTTGTTGAGTAGTGACATGGAATGATATATGTATCTTTTAAATTTCTGATCTTAAACAGTGAAATGAAAGTATAAGTAAAAACAAATTGGTAATGTTGATATTGTACTCTGGAATAAGAGGAAAAATATGGATAACTTACAGTGTTGTGTTGTGTTGATTTTCCGGCTTCAGTGATTTTTTCAGTGATATTGTAATGTATTCCTGTGTTTAGGAGATTGTTCCATTACAATTTATTTCTTTGATTTGAGATTTTTGATAAGGAATGGAAACACCTCATTGTGCTGTGAAGGTAAGAGGGAGGAAGGGAGGGATTGGGGGCGGGTAGTGGAGGGATTGGAGGGGAGGGGGTGGAGTGGAAGGATTGGAGGGTGGAGGGGAGTAGAAGTTGGTTAAGATGTGAGATACTGATAGTGGAGTGTGGTGGTAGTAGTGGTGGTGGTGGTGGTGGTGGTGGTGGTGGTAGTAGTAGTAGTAGTAGTAGTAATAGTAGTAGTAGTAGTAGTAGTAGTAATAATAATAGTAATAATAATAATAATAATAATAATAATAATAACAACAACAATAATACGAACAAAACAAAAATAACACTTAGAAAAACTAATAATACGATAAAATAAATAAATAAAAAGACAACAATAATAATAATAACAATAAGGAGATGAAGGGTGTGGTGGTGGTGGTGAGAGAGAGAGAGAGAGAGAATGTGTATTTGCATCCTTACTTTTATCATGGTTAAAATTTTCCTATGATTCTGAATAATTCTTTCCCATAATACACTGAATTAAAATGAAAATATATCGTACCCGCGATGAGGAGTACGGTACGTGAATACGAGATGTAGACAAGTATGAGACCTGTTGGACCCGGCCACTCGCGTCAGCCACACAGCCCTGGTGTTTCAGTGACTGTTTAGCCGCCGTACGTGAGTGACACTCTTTCTAGTTAACTGTCGCCATGGCTACTGTGAAAAAAGTCAAGCTTGATGTCCGATCATTTCAGTCATAATGGACTTTGAATTTATTCAGCAGAATGATCGTGCTGTGTGTGTTCTCTGTTGTGAGAATGTCATGTGCTGCACATCAAGCGTTAAAAGACACTTCAAAACAAAACATGATAAGACTTTCAAGGATAGTGCAGACAAGGCTGAAGCAATTAAGAAAGCAGTATCTCGCTATGAGAAACAAAGTAATGTATTAAAAAACCTGAGTGCTAGCAAAAACAATGCAACTGAGGCCAGCTACAAGCTAGCTCTGTGTATTGCTAAGCATGGTAAGCCTTTTACTGATGGAGATTTTTATAAAAGCAGCTTTCCTAGAGTGCTCTGAGGTGTTATTTGATGGCATATCAAACAAACACTTGATCATCTCAAGGATAAAAGACATGCCTGTCTCAGCTAGGACCGTGGAGAGACGTATTTCTGAAATGGCTGATAATGTAAGTGAGCAGCAGACTGCTGTTTTAACAACTACACCTGTGTTCAGTGTGGCCCTGGATGAAAGCGTGGCTATAAATGACATTCCCCGCTTGGCTGTTTTTGCCAGGTATAGTGACACAGAGAAACACGAGGAGCTGTGTTGTCTTAAACCTGTGTATGGCACTACCAAGGGGGAAGACATGCTGAAGACTTTCACTGATCATTTTGAGGACAGAAGGGTTGACATAAGAAAGATTTTTACAGTTACAACGGATGGTGCCCCTGCTATGGTAGGAAAAAACAAGGTCTTTACTAAGATGGTTGAGAATAAAATTGGGCACCCCCTTCTGAAATTGCACTGTATACTTCATCAAGAAAATTCATGTGCCAAGATCTCGAGTTCTGATCTCAACAAGGTGATGACTACTGTTACAAAAGTAGTGAATTTTCTTCTTGCACGCTCTTCTCTTACGCACAGGCAGTTTCAAGCTTTTCTTGATAAGGTGGACAGTGCTTACAAAGATATACCCTTGCACAGCAATGTTAGGTGGCTAAGCTGTGGGAAGGTATTGGAGAGATTTGTGGAATGATTTGATTAAATCAAGATTTTCCTATCAGAAAAAGACCTGAGCTGGAGGACAGAGATTGGATTGTGAAAGTTATGTTTCTCTCAGACATCACCAAACATCTAAATGACCTCAATCTTCTCTTGCAAAGTGCAGGAAAAACAGTGATGGATTTGTATGATACTTGGAAGGCATTTGTTGCAAAGCTTGCAGTTTACTCAACAGATATCAAAACTGGTTCTTTCCGTTTTTTCAAAAACTTGAAGAACTTATCTGCTATTCATCCTGTCAACACTACTGATCTTCAGGTGTACATGCAACAATTAAAGTCTGAATCAGATTTCAAGATTTCCAACACATGGGCCCAGTGTTTTCATTTTGAATCAGTCCAGACACCTTTAAATACAGTGAGTTGGACGTGCCTCTCTTTGAGTGGATGGAAACTGAGGAGTTTGAAATGCAGTTAATCGACTTTCAGGCCTCATCATTGTGGTCAGCTAAATTTAAAGATCTTCAAGAAATACTGGAAACTAATACGAATGATCATGCAGCCTCCATTTTAAGTTCCTGGACATCACTGCCTGATAAATTCAATTGCATCAAGAAAGTAGCTTTTGCACTGCTATCAGCATTTGGATCCACATATGAATGTGAGCAGATATTTTCACACATAAAACATATCCTCAACCCCCATCACAGCAGGCTTACAGCAGATCATTCTGAGGGTTGTGTGAAGCTCAAGGTGTTCAGATATTCACCTGAAATTACAACTTTGGCCAAAGGGAAGCAAGGGCAAGGATTGCATTAATATGGTGAGTATAAATTTAAAATATAAAATATTTTGTTACAAAAAATATTAAATGCTACAAAAATGTTACATTTATGTTATGCATGTGCAGGAAAATGCATTTTATTTTGATTACAATGGTCAGTACATACTGTAAAATTATGATTTTAATTTTCATAGGCTATGGCCGCTATATAGTGCTGAAAAAATCACACCTGACACGCATGATAGTAAAAAAATGTTATTAATTATCAACTGGCACACTTTGTTCAAAAGGTTGGCGACCCCTGCATTACAGTATCAGAGCATGTAGTATGTGACCATCATTGTGCATATCACTGCTCAAACTACTACCACCACCACCACCGCCACCACCACCACCACCCCCCCACCACGACCTAACCTCAACCCTGCACACTATGTCTCTAGTGATATTGAAGTTCAGTTTTATTTATCTTCTCTCTACTTTCTTTGACTTTTATGGCATTTATTGTTCTTTTTAGATCCTTGTTTTTAGTATGTTTTGTTTCAGCTTATGATTTTCTTTTAGGTTTATCTTGTGTTTTTTATATATTTTGACGGAGCACTTTGAGAATTTCCTTTATGAAAGAAATTGTAAAGCGCATCAAAAAGTTAACATTAACATTAACATTAACACTGGGAACATTTCCAATGTGATGCACAAGAAAACATAAAAAACATAAAACTCATTGACAATACCACCACTCTAACCGACCTAAACTCTCTCTCCACCCAATGGACAGAAATCATAACGTCTGCTTTTAAACTGTCACACTCCCAATAAAAAACACTGCATCACCAACAAACAAATAACTAACACGCGAATAAAGGAGTTACAGTGGTGGTGCAAAAACTTAATAGAAAGCAGCTTAAGATATGGATGGAGTTATGCAAAATATATAGCATACAAAACAATAAAATAAAATAAAATTATAACTGCAAGCAGACTACAATGAACAAAAAAACAAAGAACTGGGAACATAAAATTAATAGCATGAACTTAAATTAGATAAAAAATAAAAAAAATTCTGAAATAACTTAGAAATGTTAAAAGGTAATAACACCTTCCCAAAAACATAATACTTCACAATAATAATAAAATATATGAAGACATACAAAAAGAACCAATTTTCAGAGAAATATGGAGCAACACATTCAGAATTAGCCCACAATTCGACCAGCAGACAGAATATATGATTAATAACTTCATAAGCACACACACACTAATGACCTCACACCTTATCAAACATCCAACACTACCAACCTGTCACCACACAATCAATTAACCAGAAAAGTCTCCAGCCAAGAATTAATGATGTAATTAAAAACATGAAAAACAACACTCCCTGACACACAAACATAAACAAAATAGTATAACACAATCTACCACCAATAGCTA
>JAXIVD010005536.1:27500-28554 GCA_036785275.1 Cancer borealis
CGTGGCCTATGGGCATGATGAGCTACGACAGAGGGTATAAATAGAGCCCCTACCCTGTAGTCTGTCATAGTGAAAATGAACCTTGAACGAGCAAGTCGCATTGTAAGTGAATGTGATGCCGTGAGCTTGGACAATTACTTGTCCCAGCACCACGTTGTGCTGCACACTTACGTGAAGGAGGAGACTCCTAAGAAGGGCTGTTTCGGATGGATCCGTTGCTGCATCCCCAAACGGTTTAAACGGTGGTGGAAGAGGCGGTCACAACGGCTGACCACGGCAACGGACGGAGCAGAGGCTGTGGTTAAAGGTAGCAACGGAATGAATAATTGTGTGCAAGAAAACACTTGCAGCACGACTACATCACGTTGGACTGGATTTACATCTCCAGTCATCGTTGGTGTGGTTTGGAAAAACAAATGTGCAGACATTGAAGGGAAGAAACAAGTTGCAGGAGTTGGTTTGCCATTGACAGAATGTGCATCTACGGCGGTAACAGAAGAGTCCGAAGAGACACTTGATGCAGGAACCACCAACAACAAAACAAAGAAACGTCGGCGCAACCGTAAGAGGAAAAATAACAAGTGTGAAAAAGTGACGCTGAAATTTGTCACGGCAGAGGAGGAAACTATCGCTGGAGCGGAGAAAATCATTGCTGAAGAGGAGAAAATTATCGCTGAAGCGGAGAAAATCATCGCTGCAGATGAGACAACCATCGCTGAAGCGGAGACAACCATCACTGAAGCGGAAGCAATCATCGCTGAAGCTGAAGAAATCATCGCTGAAGAGAAGGAAATCATCGCTGTATTGACAAAAATCATCGCTGAAGAGGAAAAAATCATTGCTGAAGAGAAGGAAACCATCACTGTATTGGAAAAAACAATCGCTGAAGAGGATCAAATCATTGCTGAAGAGGAGATAACTATCGCTCTATTGGAAAAAACCATCGCTGAAGAAGAAATCATTGCTAAAAAGGAGGCAACCATCGCTGCCGAACTATCTACCGTCACTGCAGAGGCACCACCCGTCACTGCCGAAGTACCCACCGTCACTGCAG
>JAXIVD010005537.1:0-28551 GCA_036785275.1 Cancer borealis
CTCCTACCACAGACCTTCATCTCCCTCCTTCATCTCTCTTACTTGCCACTTAAACACATGCAAACCAGCAGAAAGGGACTGATCCTCCTCCTCCTCCTCCTCCTCCTCCTCCCTCCTCTCCCTCTCCTCCTCTTGTAAATATAAATAACAGTTAGGTATCTAGGTTTATTTTCTTATATATATTCCTTCCGCATTCTTCTCCTCCTCCTCCTTCATCTTGCTTCTCCTTCTTCTCCTCCTCCTCCTCCTCCTCCTCCTCCTCCTCCTCCTCTTCCTGCTTTTTTTGTTATTCTTCCCTCCGTTATGCAACTTGTATTAAGCATCAACAGAATATATTACCTGACCGAATGCAGGAAGTGGTTTTTTTTTTAATAATATAGACTGACATGTTTTTCGTTGTCTATTATGTTTTACTTTTTACTTATATTTTTTACTTAGAGAGAGAGAGAGAGAGAGAGAGAGAGAGAGAGAGAGAGGAGAGAGAGAGAGAGAGAGAGAGAGAGAGAGAGAGAGAGAGAGAGAGTGAGAGAGAGAGAGAGAGAGAGGAGAGAGAGAGAGAGAGAGAGGTGAGTGGGTCTCCTGGGTATACTCTCCTTCCCCCTTGAGCGGGTCCTCTTCAGTCTGCTCAGGTCCTCTGCATAACGAAGTGAGGTTAGCCTGACGGGGACTCACAGCTGTCCCCTCCCCTCCCCCTCTCGCTCAGCACCCTACACCCTTTACACACCTTGCTCACTCACCCTATAAGTCCCCTCCCTCACCCTCCCTCCCCCCTCCCTCCTTCCTATACTGGATTAATTTTGTATGCAAGATTACAAATTATTAGCTTCCTTACTCTCCTCTCCCTCACTCTTTGCATCCTGGATTTGATATTAGAACTCTCTCTCTCTCTCTCTCTCTCTCTCTCTCTCTCTCTCTCTCTCTCTCCTCTCTCTCTCTCTCTCTCTCTCTCTCTCTCTCTCTCTCGTTGCCTTCAAGTTTTTTGGTGATATTATGAGGAGGAGAAGGAGGAGGAGGAGGGGGTCGTGGAGGGGACGCTACACCCCGCCCACCACCCCCACACCACTCATTGACAGCCCGCCAACGCCTCGCCCACCACGCCACAAGCACTATCTGTCATCTGAGGGAAAATATATGCAAGCTGTAAGTCTTGGGCAAATCACCTTCACAAGCCGCTGAGACGCTTGAAGGGGGCAAGAGGCGAGAGGAAAGTAATGTGTCTCACCAATAGTTTGTAGGAAAGGTTTGACATGTACCTCCCTCCCTCCCTCTTTCCCTTCCTCCCTCCACGCCCATGAGAGGAGAGATAAAAGTAATTATGTGATGGTGAGGGAAACACTTACCTAAACTATTTAATTAGATCGCAAAGTAAAGTTCTGTAAATCATGGGAAAGGAGATAAAGATGTTGGAAGTTAATTTTTCTTTAATTCTATGTGTCTTTTACTTTTTTTTTTTTTAAGGTAAGGGTTGGGGCGTGGAGTTAGTAAGTACACACGCAATGGCCGCACTAAGCAAACAAGATAATATACCCAAGGCAGAAATGCATTAGTCGGCAGTGCGGCTTAAATGTTCGCGTAAGGCCGCACCCGCCCGCCCAGAACAGGTTTTGTGGCCACTCACGATACAATAATTATGCTGATCGATACGAAGAATTCTGGCGCCGCGCATCCAAACAGAGGACCAACCAATGTGAACTAAACTCACTGCAACTACATTATCCTCGCATTTCTTATTTATAGTTTGACTGCTGGTTAATAATTCATCGATCACTTACAAGTTAATTTTCGTGAGGTCGTCAGGTGTATTTTTTCTCTCCCACTCACTCTCTCTCTCCCTCTCTCTCTCTCTTTCTGTGCGCGCTAGTCTACGCTGCGGCGCGCCTCGGTGTCAGCAAAATTAATTATTGCGCGCTGATCAATCTCCCGGCATTGACGCGGCTGGGATCGCTTGCCTGAGCCGCGATTACGTTGCCAAACTTCACCTCCGCCACGCAGGGACTCCCAGGCTCGTTGAGGCTGCTTAGCATACACTTAACGGAAGGAAAAACAAACCTCCACTACTACCACTGATGACGAAGGTGAAATGGGTGTGGTGGCTTCTTGCAGGGTGATGGTTTTAAGTCTTAATGGCTGCAGCTCTTTATCAACCGCGGGGGAATTACTAGACCACTTATCACTGTTGAGAATACATTATACAATCATGCACAACCATATTTTTTAAAGATACAATAATCCCTGAGGACACGTACAGCCTCAGCCAGTTTCTAGGTACACTGCAAGGTGCTCTACGAGGCTCACTAAGTGTTAATTAAAATAAATGTACAGAATATAATCATTATTTACTAACAAACATTAGGACCCCATGTAGCGCTGAACCCCAGGCTGTGTGTGTATGTGTGTGTGTGTGTGTGTGTGTGTGTGTGTGTGTGTGTGTGTGTGTGTGTGTGTGTGTGTGTGTGTCCTTGGTTAAGCATGTCCCTAGTGTTCCCTGACATTATCTCAGCGCAATATGACATACGAGTAACTATTCTGTTTAATTAAGAAAATCATTATAGCGGTGAGAGTAATAATTAACACACAATTAAGGTATCTTCACATATACGCCTTGCTGCTACACTAATTAATGGGTGTGGTGATTAACAGTAGCAGATCACCTTCTAATTAACGATAGATGATAATAAAATTGTTATCAGTGTCAAAGATTAATAAATTGATGAAGAGCGATAAATATCAAAGTCTAGTAAATTTACGAGAGAGACAGAGAGAGAGGGAAAGCGAGAGAGAGAAAACAAAAATTATCACACATATATATGACTCAGTATAATTATTGATCAGAAATTCTTCCTATGACTAAGAGAAGCAAGACAACCTCACAACACAACACAAGACAAGACAAGACAACCTCATAATTGTAAGTTATAGGAATCTAGATACATTTTTGTTTTTTGTCAGTCAGTCAGGTGTGCATGTCGTGGTTGTGCTTGTCTTGCCCACTCTCTCTAAACACCAGAATTTATGGACAAAACGGAGGGAGCATCAGTAAACATTTGTAGTGGTGGTGGTGGTGGTGGTGGTGGTGGTGGTGGTGGTGGTGGTGGTGGTGGTGGTGGTGGTGGTGGTGGTGGTATAGGGAGGGGAAGGGGGGTAGGGGGTGTTCCTGGCGTCGCTACACACACTCTTCACACTCTAACAAGGAACTGAAGTGTAGTGGCGGGCTGATAATATATAAGTTACGACGAACCCAACCTACCTACTATATTGTCTCTCTCTCTCTCTCTCTCTCTCTCTCTCTCTCTCTCTCTCTCTCTCTCTCTCTCTCTCTCTCTCTCTCTCTCTCTCTCTCTCTCTCTCTCTCTCTCTCTCTCTCTCTCTCTCTCTCATTCTAACGTCACTCTTGAAATTGACATCCGCAGTGACTCTCGTTGTAGCGGACATGACATCGTTCTGTGGGCAAGAGTTGACTTCAAAATGTCACCTTTATAGTGAGGAGGAGGTTCGTGTCTTCGCCGGCAATCCCCACGAGATGTACAATTACAGAGAATTTACATAAAACTTTAACGTCGCTACTTTCAGATAAGTTGGTCACGGTAACTCAGATTAAGAGCGTTGCAAGGAGGAGGATGAAAGGTTAGGTATCATATCTTTTGTTTATGCTACTATATATACTGCTTCTCGGCTGCTGCTACTACTACTACTATTACTACTGCTACTATTATTACTACTACTACTATATTTACCTCTCTCGATACCTATACGACGCAGTTATTAAGTTGTGGAAGCATTAATATGAGAAATAAGAGACAAATCTCCTTCACATAAATCACAATGGCATATTATCTCTCTCTCTCTCTCTCTCTCTCTCTCTCTCTCTCTCTCTCTCTCTCTCTCTCTCTCTCTCTCTCTCTCTCTCTCTCTCTCTCTCTCTCATTAAGCGTCAATTTGGATTCAGGCGGCCGTCGTGTCTCCGTTTATACCACATCCAAGACACGTCCAGCAGCCTCACCTCGGCAGCACCACTGATGCGTTGGGTGGGAAAGGCAGTGGTCGAGACGGCGTTATCGAACTCATAAAATTAATACCTCACCCAACAAATTCCACGCTTAGTTTTGTATATATCTCGCTTCTTGAATTGATTAGTGTGACCTCGGAAATAAGAATGATATAAGATAATATTAAGAGGAGTGATGGAGGAGGACGGGGAAGGAAGGTCGAGGTTTGGTAAGGCTTAAGGGTGATTCGTCTCCTACTCTCGTATTACTGAGGTGAAACGTTGACTTGGACAGATTCTAATATTCGTGTTCAGTGATGCAAGGAAGTGTGTGTGTGTGTGTGTGTGTGTGTGTGTGTGTGTGTGTGTGTGTGTGTGTGTGTGTGTGTGTGTGTGTGTATTCCAATCACTCACCGCATAGCAAGTCAAACCCTACTCACACACCACAAATATATATAAATAAATTCAAATCAACTGCACACAATTGAAAAACGTGAACTCTGGCGGCGGTGAAGGAGGAGGAAAAACGTGGTGAGGGGAACGTTTATGACTGTGTAAGTGGAATATATTGAAGTGGATGACTCACGAGCGACACCACTGACTTTCACGTCCACTTCCTAGACTTCAAAGGAATGTAGGAGAAGGATGAGGAGGGAAGGAGGGAAGAAGAGGGGGGACAGGATCGTGGGTCAGGTGGTGGGTAGTAGGGGGAAGATTATCTCTATCTCTGCTTAAGTATTGTTTGTTTTATTATTCAAGTCTTGTCTGGAGGTGCATTTGACGTGCGATTCTGTGTAATTGGTTTGTGCATGTGTACGTCTGCATGGTTTATTGTTGTTGTGGTGACTGATGGTTGGCGGTACTACTACTACTACTACTACTATTACTACTACTACTACTATAATGTTATGCAGGGTGGAATTATGAGGGTCGTGGCTGCCTGCTTACGATACACCCATTATTACCACCATTATCATGACCAGCAGGCTAGATGATAACTCCATTTCCCACTCCTAGTCTCCCAATTTAACGGGTGGGATGGTTGACGGTAGAACCTAATGAGGCGTAATTAGAAATCTCATAATCGTTGCATTCCGTACAATTGTCTACGGTGTTCGAATGGAAAAGACAAAAAAAAAGGTCATTCTCAACTTCAACCTGAGTCATTTAGGTTTGTATTGTAACGAGTGAATGTAAGAGCAAGACGTAACAATCCTGAAATACTCCAACAATCACTCCAGGAGCACACTAATGGAGGCTAGCGCTTCATTACCGACATGGCTGAGGAACGATTCAACCAAGTGTGACGCCGGAACGAACGCCAGCTGGGTACAGAGAGATGAGTGTCCTCGGCTAACACGTCCTGGATGTATAATTGCATCACCAGACACAATACATCCACTTACCTACCCCTCACTACCCTGCCACTGATCCTAAGTCCACAAAGCGTGACCGTAAACCAAAATTGAAATAGGTCTTATAGTCCCCAAAAAGGTCTGAGTATAAAGGTTACAGATCCACTACGATAACGAGGTAAAGAAATATGCCAAACACGGATGGGACATTTCTTCTGCTTTCCTCCCTCGTGAGTCTCTGCCATGGTGTGTGTGTGTGTGTGTGTGTGTGTGTGTGTGTGTGTGTGTGTGTGTGTGTGTGTGTGTGTGTCACTGTGACTGCACAACGCACGAAAAGAAAGTCTTGCTGGCGTGTCATTTACCTGCTTGTGTTCCACGTGATGAGGGCTGATGGTTGTGGTGGTAGTAGTAATGGTCGTCGTGGCGGGAGTAGTAATGGTGGTAGTGTGGTGGATGGAGGGTCACATTATGGGCTCAACGGGGTTTCAGTCCATCCCATTCTGTTGTTGAGGTTTGGTTGTACTCTTACAGGCTTACTTCCGTCCGTCCCTGTGTGACTCCCTAACTCAATGGCTCAACCCTGCCGAAGGAAGAAAAAAATATAATAAAAATATAATGCTAAAAGTATATTGATCACGATACAATTTTGTTTGTTGTACATAGTTGGAGGATTAGATTATTCAGGAGCAGATAAATTCAACTCAGATCAATTAAAAACAACTTAATTTACATGTACAAAGTTTACTTATAAAAATGTAATATATGTATGTAAGGTTGTATGGTATATTATTAGCCATAAAAAAAAAAAATATTACGTAGCTTAGTTGTATATCCCACCTAGGCTGCCTCTAAGGTCAAGATAATACTCGAGTCAACACCAATGTATATAGACTAGTGTACGTCAACACTGCGTTAGTCAAACACTTGGATACAGGAGTCTGATGTCAATGCATTAATTTATTCATGGACGGTAATAATAAGGCAGTGCTTACAGGTACAGCAGCCGATGTGCCTAACTTTTGGGAATTAACATATAAAGAGCATATATATACCCGAACCGAACTTAACCTAACCTAATCTAATCATAACCTAACGAATGTCGTATCCTCATAGTGCTCCCTTATAGATACGGCACGTGCTTAACCGTACCTAGCATAGCATAACCAACCTAACATAACTTGAAAGATGCTTTACCAGGTAATTAATAAGGCACAGGCGGTAGGAATAGCTGATGAATAGCGGATGACAACGCGGTACGACTGCCGTATCTCTAAGCACTTCGTAATAATACCCACATGTGTCTCTCCGCCTCTAATAACTATACAGAGAATACCAGTATGCATTCATGGGTCATCTATCTCACTGCTTGAACGTTGAATCTGAACTGATATACAATCAAAACTAAGGTAGATGCGGGAATGAGTCACAGGTTCACTCACATCATGGTAGTAATGATGAAGAGCCCTGAGGCGTGGATACAGTGAGGCATCATCTTGGTTGTTGTTTCCCTGAGATACGAAACTCGCTGTTGTATCAGCCCCGTTTATTGAAGCAGGGTTCAACCTACAAAAGGATAAACTAATTGCCAAAACGCACATTACAATACTCATCAAACCTTGTACAATATTAATCTATAATCACATTGAAAACATACCCAGCACCAGAGTCATCATAACATAAGGAAATAGAATAAATACTGATCAGCATCCTATAAACCAAATCATCACTAGTGTAAAGTAACACAAGATGCAACATTAATAAGCTATAAAGAAATTACATGCAAACACATAATTCAGCTTTGTAGAATGTGTAATGAAGAGATCAAACGTACCAGTAACACAAATAACAACACACTTAAATCACAAATTATACACTCACAATATTGGCGACACCAGTGACCTATGGAAATGATCGACACAGCCGACCCCAGTACCACCACAAACCACAATAATGGATGATATGAAATTATTCGAAGTAAATGGCTAACTTGTATGTAAATAAAAAATTTAATTTTCTTTAATGATTAAAAATATTCAATTGAATGATTGCAAATGAGGTTACATTTAAATTGTGGTTTTATGATAACCAACAGTGTCTCGCATGACTAGACTGTTCGGAAGTCTGATTTCAAACCACTCTGATCGGCTCCTGCACACCATGGACGCACACAATCAGCATCATTGGACAAGAGAAATAATTAAGTGCAGAGAAGCGACTGGTTGCCAGGATATCGAAGCCATGTTTGTTTAAAGTGGACTGAAACAGGGCAGACGAACGGTTGTGTGTGTGTGACGGGACGCGCTCCAGAAATTGCCGATTTTCATAAAATTGACGGAAAGAGTGCTAGTGTGAAGAAACTACGGTATTGCCATCTTCAAATTTCCAAACGGCGCTAAATCCATTTAGAAATAGCTCGAAAAAGATTAAATACAAATTTCTTTAATATTATTCGCATCGAAAAACAGACGTTCAGTTAAGGATATAAACATAATAACAAAACTTCCGCTACCAATTGATGTATCTGTCCATGAAACTACCTTCTTGAAATGGATCACAGAGCACCGTAAAAGTAATTAGTTGCCATCAGACTGTAGTTATGGAGGCGTTAAATATGGATAGCAGCATATAGTAAAGAATATTGCATGGCTGTATGATAAAGGATACATCAGGTATATTCCTAAAGGTCTCGAGAAAAAAGGCATTAGGAATTGTATATCTTAGGACGGCAAAATGTATGAAAGGCAAAAAGTGAAGATGTCTGCTTAAGTTACTCCTCAAAGGGAAGAACAAGTGATAGGAGATGGGAGACTTATCCTTTTCACGTGGTTTTAATGTGATCTTTCTATGCATTCAAGTATAACTATATTTCCTTCACTTAATCTCCTTACTCTGAAGTCAGTCTTAACTAACATATTTCATCAGAGTATCTAATTAACGAGGTGTATTTGTCTTCTATGGGGTGCAGGGGCTAACTGATGGGAATGTAAATGTATGTGTGCGGAGGCCCACCTTAGCTGAGCAAAATTCTACAAAGTGCAAGGGCAGCCATTGTTCATGCAGCATAATAATAATAATTTCTTGAGGTCTGTTATAAAGTTCAGGCAATACATTCTGCTTGTGTTGTTATAGTGTGGATACCTGTCACACCACCCGGCTTTTCAGCATCCCACACAAATATATTACAGACGACTGCACTACAAATAATCACACAAACCAACAACGCAAACTATATTCCTTACTCTGAATTCAATCAGTATTAATAACTAGAATACCCCTGTGAGGTATTATAGTTATGGCAATACATTCTACTTGTGCTGCTGTGGTGTGGATACCAGTCACACCACCAGTTTATCTGAGCTATTAGATTAAATCATCCCCCCAAATTAGGCATCTATAGACCACATAGCTCTGCTAGGGTTAACGAGAGTGCTGCCCCTCACCAAGAAACTGCCATGAGCCAGCACTGCACCAGAGCCACCTGACCCCTTAAGGCACCATCAGACTAGTACTTTTTCCATCAACTTTGTGATAATCGACAATTTATAGATACATAAACTAATGGTTAAAATAGAAATTGGTGCAAAACTTTGGCCGTCCCTATTTTTACCCATGTTTGCCCTTTGAGTGTTATTTTGAGACCTAACATACATACAAATCATATAATGTATTTTATTAGAAGAATTAATAATAAACCAAACTGTGAGAATAATGAGGTGTGTAGGTGAGATGACATCTAGGGTATCCAAGGCTACACATCTCTTCACCACCACCACCTCCACCTCCCTTTCGCACCTCCTCCGCTACCTTCTGTAGCTTCACCACCTTTCCTCCTTGTATCTTCCTTTCGAGTTTGGCGAATCCAACAAAGTCGTAAGCATCAATCACACTGGCTGCCCCGTCTTCAGGTTCCAACAGTGGTACGGGCACAACATTTCAGAGACAAGATCTTCATTAACCTCTGAAAAACCTGGAGCACAAATATTCCTAGCTGCCTGCACTGTTTCACGGAGGAGTTTGTCCTTGCATTGCCTGTTAATTGACTCTGGGATCTTGTCAGGTAGCAGGGGATGCCAGGTGTGCCCATGATTGCACTGTTAGATGCCATTTCTGTTTCTTCCGTTTCTCCTGTTACCCCCAGCAGCATCAGCTAGTATATCTTCCACTTCACCCTGAGTTTCTGTGGCCAGACGCACCTCATCGTACATACACCCGCTTGTAGTAGAATAACTTGACATTGGTAATTATTTCTTAATCGAGCGGCTGTATTTTAGATGTGGCGTTTGGGGGGTAAGAAACACACCTGTACATCAGGGTGATGGCCAACCAGGTAACGTGCGCCCAGAATAATTGCTGTTAGATATGAATTTTGGATCATTAGATGAGCATTAGATGAGACTCCACTATATAATACACTAATAACTAATTTAACATTCTTAATATAGTAGTGTACATTTAATGAAGCACAATATCCAATCTGAGTGTAAAATACCTGTACACTGTAAATATACACTATAATAGAGTAATTCAACATTTCTAAATTCCAATGTATAATTATAGTGATGTAAACCAAGTGAGTCGGCTGCTGCAGATTTTGTCCATTGCTTCCGATATCCGTTAAAGGGAGGTCGTAAAACCGAGATAACCAAGATATGAGTGTACAATCATGACCGAGTGGGTGCTAGGACAAGCTCTGCAGGAATGAGGACAAACAGTTGCAGTATATGGGAATAGAAAAATAATCTGCATAATCTAAGCACCTATAAACCATATAGTTCTGCCATATAGTACCTCTCATCAAGCTGCAGTGGGTCAGGCCAAAACCCTCAACCTATGGGACAAATTATAAAATTGTGAAATACAGTCTATTTATTTCTACTGAGTGGTGGTCAGTACAGTTGGTGTTGCCTTGGCCTTAGCAGCCTTCATCTGTGCAGCAATACGGTCAAGGTCACGGTGGCCTTGGGAGGTTAGTCTACGGCCGCCATTAGGAGCCTTCTCCACAAGCTTCAGGCTCTCCAGGGTCTGCAGGGCCTTGCGGGCAACGGCACCAGAGCTCTTACAGAAGTGTGAAGGGGCAGTGCCTCTGCTCTGACGGGCTGGAAGGAAACAACACCTCATCAGATACAACTCATCCATGCAACAACCACCACGCTTTACTAAAAATCTGAACCGGCAATTTCATATCTCTACTCTTGCTAAATCAGCTTCCAAGAAGTTAGGTGTCCTATGGTGTTTGTGTCCATTTTTCTCTCTCTCAGTTGCTTGCTCTGTACAGGGGCCTTATCCGCCCATGTATGGAGTATGGCTGTCATGTCTGGGAGGGCTCAACTCACAACTTTACTAAACAGGGTGGAATCTAAAGCTTTTCATCTCATCAACTCTCCTCCTCTAACTGAATGTCTTGATTCTTTAAGTCACCGACGCAATGTTGCATCTTTATCTATTTTCTACCGCTATTTTCATGCTGACTGCTCTTCTGAACTTGCCTTCATCCATCCCGCGGCCTCGCTGCACAAGACTTTCTACTTCTCATCCTTATTCTATCCATCTTTCTAATGCAAGTTAACCAGTATCATCCCTTACACTGGTAAACTCTGGAACTCTCTTCCTTGGTCTGTTTTTCCACCTGCCTATGATTTAAATTCTTTTAAAAGAGGAGTGTCAACACACCTCTAATGTTAAATGAACCTCCAACCCTTACTTCTTTTCTCCTACTGTCTTCTTTGCAGGGTCTGGCGACAAGCGGGATATTTTTTTTTTTACATATTTTTGTTTTCCCTTGGCCAGTGCCCTTTTATTAATGTAAAAAAAATAGAAAATAAATAAATAAATAAAATTATAAAAATCATGATAATAATTGACATATTTTCTTACTTTAGCTCCGTGTTGGAAGCCGCTAGACAACCTTCAACAAAATTAACACATCAAATATTACATCATCTAACATTAACATTAAACTAACCATGAAATACGCTGAGGATAAGCAGCATAAACGAGAACTACCAAACACACAAGCCTGAGAGCCCTTTCCTTACCTCCAAAAATCTTCTGCACGCTTCCTACACCGACAGGTGAGCGCATGTAGATGTGTCGGGCCACAGCAGACACCCGGGTGTAGTACCAGTCGTCATCGTAGGGGGCAAGCTCCTTGAATTTGGCCGTCTGAAGGAGAGGAGCGCTTACCATCAAACTTAATGATCAACCCATGCAATCCTCAACCACTATATCCTCATCTTTTCATTCTTTGTACATAACCTTGTGTGTGTCCCCTTGAGAGTGTAGTGTAGACCATTTCTAGTTTCTTGTAACAGTTACCCGACACACAGATACATACACACACACATAATGGAAGGCAGGATTACTAGCCTTCAATTCCCGCTGTGATTGCAGTCATAACTCCTTCGCTGTTGTCCCACACCTATTTTTTGTTACTGAACAGAACAACAGCGTGAAGAGATGACCCATGACCTCCCCGGTGTGAGTCAACCACCCGCACCTCTACACCACCAGACAACATTCTACAACAACAAAATATCTGATAAAACTGACCTTGACAAGATCCGCCCAGTCTGGTACCTTGACCTTGCCGGATCTGCAACGAAGGTAATGATTTTGTAGCTCTTTCATCGCCAATTTTTCATCATAAACACAATATATAAAGAAAGGAATATCGGTTCTTGCTTCACCACTATGTAACATTGATGTGTGGACGTTGATACTCACTTCTTTAGGAATTCGGCAAAAGCCTCAGTAAAGGCCTGCTGGTTGACGTCCTTCACACTGACACTCGGCATCGTCTGAAAGCGAAGGAGCCATTACCTTTATGAAGTCTCAATGGTGAAGGATAACAATCAAGTCAATAAGTGTACTGATCTCTAATGCATCTGCCTCCCTCACTCTAGTCCTCATAATGGTCATCAGCACCAAATATTGTCTCCTATAACATAACCCTGCTAGTGCTGGTGCTGGGCCTTGCAGATGAACAGTACAACCAATCATGTGTTAGTGTCCAGCAATGATGAGGTGATGGAGGCACCTCATCAGCTGCTAGACTACCATTTGATCTGCCAAGAGTAAATTATCACATAGCACAGAGTAATGCACAGTGGACTCAACATCTTGGGCAGAGACGGAATGTGATAGGCTCAAAATACCATAAATTGCAGCGTACAAGTTGACCTCAAGATTATTAACTCAAAATGAGGAGCTACCTCGTGCAAGCTTCCGGGCCTTTTGTTCTTATGTTACTTGCCGTTAAGTCAGCCCCAAAAATACAGTGGCTACTGGTGGGCCAAAACTTAATGTGGATAGGCTACTGTATGATACGGTAACCTGTCACAAAAACTTATAACCACACCATTAATAAGATATGAATCTTTACTAGAGGTTAGGTTAGGTAAAAATTTCCACACCGGAATCTCATGAAAATTGGTACACTGTTAGTTTGTTTTCCTTCAATAACTTTAAAACCATTAGTCATACAGGAAAATTTACTTAACAAAAAGTATAGCAAATTTAGGTATCTAACTTTTATATAGTGTAATAACCTACAAATAATGAAAGTTAAAACAATATGTAGAGGGTGACAAGAATTTGGGACCACCCTGTAGATATAAATATGAAGTGGTACATACTATACATAGTGTACTCAACACACCTGTGAAGGTTTCAGGCGGTGCTCACTATCATAATCAAATGTAAGCCATACTTTGGCAATCCGGAAAAAAAAAATCTAGGATGAAATGCCTAGCTTTAGGGTAATTATATATAAAAAGCTAAACACCTTTATCGATAGCATCCGAGCAGTAGTTAAGCAGAAATACCGTTAAATTAGATTAGGTTAAATTAGGAAACTAAATAAGTCCCGTTGGAAAATTAGAACCAAGGAACACAACAACAAGGCGGGGCTCGGACGGATGCAACATTGTAAATTTACTGCACGATCATAAGGATGAGTTTACAGAGGTGAGGCTGCACCTGTAACCACCTCTCTGCAAGCTAACCACATCAAATGCTCACGAACAAATAAATAAATTCTTAATTAACCCAACAGTAATGATCCCATGAGGTGTAAACAATAGTTACACCAATAAGAAACAATGGTTTCAGATACTTCATCTGCCCGAGTAACGATAATTATTAACGTGATGAAACTTGCCACAAACACTATACCTTCCCCCTTTTACTCCTTCTGTTTTAATATACACCCTAGCCACGCACATCCATAGAGTAACAAACATAATTAATGGCTAAATAAAGGAAACAAATAATAATAATAATAATAAAACCTCAGTTACACTCAGACTAAGGACACCATGTGGCGGCCAGTAGTTGAAGGTGGTGTAAGTTTACCGGCTATTTACACCATGAATCACCCCTATTCACTACATATTCAGGTCACGCTAGGTCACTGAAGGGTTATATTTACTTATTACCTCGTTTAAAAGGCGTCAGGCGTGCACAGTAAGGTTGTAGAGTGAGTTAAATACGAAGAGACATGCAATGCTTACGGAGCGTGTGTGGAGGCGAAGAGAAAGAGACCTCTGGCGGCGATGGCAACAACTAACAAAAAATACATATAATAAAAGGCAAATCATGGTTGTTTCAGCCATAATAAAATTTTATATACATAAGAAATTACACTTTATAATTTATTAATCAATTTTATCACATGTCTATTGAAAAATGTTTTATATATTTGTTCAATATATCTCCCTTTGTATATATTCATTGTTTTAAATTATCAACATATTTTTTTGAGTCAAGCTATTTGCATGTTTTTCTTTTAAAATGAAGATGATAAATAAATTATGTTATGTGTGAACGTTGTTTTCCCGCGAATTATGTGTTTGTTTACATCCCTTACGCCCTCCAGGAAGGATGTTCTACAGGTCCAAAAGTCATGTTATTAACGAACTGTTCTCCGAAAACATAAACGGATGCTGTAAGTAGTAAGATCTAGTGATGTTTTGGGATAAATTTCAAGTACAAATATTAGAGTGTAGACAACAAGGGAAGGAAAACAGCGTACCTTCCCCCGCCTGCATGGGGTGACGGGACTGTAATGTCATTATACACAACTAAACAATGTAATAGTCACTTCATCCACTATACTTTTCACTATTTACACCTCAAACGCATTCCACACATGAACCTGCTGTTACCCTAGGAATATATACACATACGAGTACTTAGTTTTGGATATACCACCGTAATGTGTGCCTTGTATAGATTACGAAAAAAATAAGATAAAAACTATAGATCCTTGAATTAGCATGATACATAATTTAACCATTTTCAGATCCAGGACAAACGCAAAGAGCTCGTAAGAGTTTGTTTGCATGGAGCTTCAAGTGTTACCAGGAGGATAAGTACAGTGCCATCGCCCTTGACCCCCCCGAGCACCAGGACCCCCAGGCACTCACGGAACCACCCATATATGCATGCAAATTCGGG
Source organism: Cancer borealis (assembly GCA_036785275.1). Taxonomy (NCBI): domain Eukaryota; kingdom Metazoa; phylum Arthropoda; class Malacostraca; order Decapoda; family Cancridae; genus Cancer; species Cancer borealis. The sequence goes on from JAXIVD010005537.1 coordinate 14,797, forward strand.
GAAGGTTCTAACTACGGCCACGTGCTGGTGATAGCCAATGAAGATGGACAGATTGGATTGAGAGATACTCGGAAGGTTGGCGACACATCTACTGTCAAAGGTATTGACTAAATTATTTTCAGAATTGTCGTGTTTCTTGAGTCAAGTTGATTGTCTGGAAGTTGAATTAATTACTCAATCTTCCCACAATTATCAGTTTTCTTATACATTGTTTTATTTCTATGTGTTTCCCAGGTCATCAGATCCACCAGAATGCAATACTAGATGTGACCTGGGTGCCCGGCTCAGCAGAGTTGGTGTCAGTCTCCGGTGACCTTCGTGTGGTGCTCTTAGCTGTGCAGGAAGATGGCAGCCTCACCACCTCACACACCTTCCACGGACACAACAGATCCATTAAGACTGTCAGTGTGAATAAATGGGATCCTTGTGAGTTGAACTTTGTTTTATATGCATATATTTTCATAATCTAAAACTTTATGCAGGAATTGCTTTTGGTGCTAGGCTTAGTTTTACCAGAATCATTTTACCTTTTATTGCACCTTTGGGTTATACGAGTGACTTCTTTTCATTGACCTCCTAACTTTGTTTTTTAATGTGTGGTTGTGGTTTAATGTGGTGTGTGATTGTGTTCCCTTCCACAGGTGTGATAGCAACAGGAGCACGTGACGGCAACATCATCATATGGGACAAGCGTTGCCGCCCTCACCACCGAGCCGATGAGATTGCACCAGCACACAACAGTCAGAGTAAGTAGACCAAAGAATGCTCATGGATGTTCAACTTTTTATATGCCTGTGAATGTATGTTGTAATGTAAGTAATCTAGAAAGAGCTAAGAGGGAGGCTGCTGGACGCTATATGATACACCTGACGAACCACCAGGTAAATGAGGTCAACATCTATTAACATGTACGAAGCCTTTCAAAACTATGATATATATACACAAAAGAAAACAAAAAATAGCGAGTTCATTTGATCCCTTCTTCCCTCAGTTCTCAAGAGTGGTGTGTCGCCCAGCCTTCGCAAGTCAGCTGCATCCCGATCAGCCACCAGCAACAGTGTGACTTGTGTTCTGTTCCAGCAGCAACACATCCTCATCTCCTCAGGCTCCTCAGATGGGTGAGTTATTATACTATTGTTTTTTCTAGGGTGAGGTGGGATGTGTCAGTGAAATGACCTCATGTTAAATAATTGCAATGAGGAATAAACTTTTTGTGTTCCCATTATCACATTCTTGGATAATAGAATACTAAAGTGTTTTGTAATTCAGATTAAAAGTTGTTGTTTTGCATTCCTTCAAGTCTGCATTGACCATATGATATTGTAAGGTTTTGTGCAATGGAATAGTGATAAATTATGAAAGATTAATAATATCTAAATCCTGTCATATAAATGGACACTCTTGGCACACGTGGCTGATTTGGGAAGAAGCGAGTAATGAAATAAAAAAATATGATCCATATGAACACAAGTGATAAATATGTGATGTCTCCCCACAGCCTCATCAAGCTGTGGGACCTTCGCAAGACACACGGGGGCAGCCGACGGGAGCCTCAGTGTCACAGCATCCTGGAGCACACCGGCACCTCCTCCCATCACGGCTTCACTTCCATGTCACTCTCACCCCAAGAAGACATTGTGTATGCCTCCTGCATGGACAACACCATCTATGCCTACCACCTCACCAAGCCTACACCCAAGCCAGGTGTGTTTTGCACCAACGCATCACTATGTTGCATCTTAGTGTTGTGTGGTGGTGTGGTTTATTCCTTTCCTCCTTCACTTGGTGTTCATCCTCCTCTCTATTTTGTACACATGTATTTCTTCATATTCTTGATTCATATTTATTCATATACTTAATATATGTACTAAATACATATATTAATTGACTACTGTACTGTGATACCACATTATGTCACATCAATAACAGATTCACTTATTCAGTGTTCATAAAGACAAAATACAGTAAATATTTATACTGTATGATTTTATTCTTGCCCACAGTTGCTAAATACGTTGGTCACCAGAGTCTGACCTACTTTGTCAAGTCATGTGTCAGCCCGTGTGGTTCCTACCTCCTGAGTGGGTCCAGTGACAGCTGTGCGTACATCTGGTTGACTGACCAGCCAGGGGAACCAATAGCAAAACTCACTGGACATTATGATGAAGTCACTGCTGTTGATTGGTGTCCAGTTGATGATGAAAAGGTAAGCTCTATGGCTATTGATTGATAAAATGAATAGCTGTTGATAGAATGTATGTTCAATGAAATAATCATTTCCCATCAAAATATTTGTTATCGCACACAGGTGTAAACAACGATGAACGTTAAGAATATCATCTTTTGCTTTCAGCTGGTAACTTGTGCTGATGACATGAAACTTCGCATATTTCGAAGAAAGAACATAGATGTAGATGACTTTGATGAAACTTTAAAAATTCATGGAATATCAGAAAGATGCATTGGACGAAATGAAAAAGAAAGGTTAATCAATAGAGAAGAATCTCCAAAAACAAGAGAAAGAAGAAGTTCTGGATGCATAGGAACATTTCCACTTCTCCCTGTTACTCCAAGCACATCAGGAATCAGACGTCCCTGTAATTTCACTCCTTCAGGAGGAGCCGGCAATTCCACAACCCCTCAGACCTGTCCCAAAACACCTCAATCCTACCAGGGTATACGAGGGAGGGTCACCCCAAGCACACCCAAGACGAGTGAAAGAAACACTTTATTGCATTGGCTGATCAATGCCAAAACTCCAAGGTCAGTGGACTCACCCAGCACAGAGGAAGACAGTGACTCCAAAAAGAACACCCACAAACGTAAACTGACAGATCTCATGGATGAGGATCAAGAGAATTTACCAGACAAAGAGAGAGTAAAGTCTCCCATCAAAGATAGGAATAATATATTATGTCCCTCGTCCATGAATAGCCAGACTCCCCAAGCTGGGGGTGTTGCAAAGATGCTCAAGTATGGAGATGATTCTGAGGCTGCATTGTCCAACAAGGGTCGGGATGAGAGCTCTGCTGACATGGGTGACAGTGTTAAACCAATAGATGCTTCAGACAAACTGATGACTGGCTTCCGGACACCTGTGACAAACGTCTCATTTAAAGTTATGGAGAAAAGTGTTGCCACCGGTGAAAGTGTTGCTCAGGAAACACAGACAGATAAGCAGAATACTCAAAACTGCAATGTTAACCACTTTGGTAAATTCTCATCTCCAACTGCAGATTTGCCAAACTATATAATTGACGGCACATCACCTCACAGTCGGCCGGAGTCAAGGATTGAGAAAAAGCGCCACACAAACTGGCTGACATCCATGAGTCACCAAAGAAAGTTGAAATTCATAGAGACTCCCGACAAGGTGGTAAAAAATGTTGCTTCTTCAAAGGCATTTAGCTCATATAAAAAACCTGTGAAAAAGACACTTAGAATTAAGCCAAAATAGCTTCAATCTAAATACATAATTTATTTACCAAAGGTTATCATATTTTTAGCTTAAATAAAGGAGTGGTGTGAGACTTCAATAATCTGGAATCGGTGGTAGTGTAAGCCATTACAGGACTCCCCTCCTGCTAGGTAAACATAGAAACTGTCTGCCTCTTCTATTTCCAATCACATGGAAAAAGTTTACAAAATACTGTACATGGTTTTCTACTTACCTTCATCTCTATTCTTTCCACCTCACTAGTGCAACAGTTCATCAATATCTTTACTCTTCCATTTCCTTTACTTTTATACTCAAACTCTGCCTGATTCTACTTTTCCACCTTCCTGAAGATTTGACTCTGAACTCTTTGGGGACTGGTAATGTAAGCAGCTTGTTTTAAGTACTTGGCCTTCCTCCCTTACCTGTAAAAAGGATAATCTCAAGAGAACTGTTTCCAAGACTTTCACGATAGATGAAATTGGTGAAGTTCCTCTGTACGCATGCAAAAGGATCTTCCTCACAGTGATTAGTTTTACGAATTAATGTAAATTAGAAAATTTTAGTTTATAATACATACCTTTCTTGTCTTCACTATTTATTTATCTATATTTTATGTTGTATGTGTGTGTGTGTGTGTATGTTTTCTCAAATGAATTCTATACTTCCAGTCATTTACATTATCGTACTTATACTTTAATCCAAGGAGCAGTGATTTCTATATGAACAAAAAACCAATAGTACAAGGATAACCATATTTCTGTATTTTTCTACCTAACTAGATTTCTTGTAATAGTTAATAAAATATATATTGTGAGAAAAGTTTTTATCATTTAGTTCCAGGTATGATTATACTATTGTAATCCTTATACTTTGCAATGATACACTAAACAAATATAAAAGTTTATTAAACATTGATATGGATAATAGAAACATATCACAGATCAATAAGTGTATATCTCTTATATTATTACTAAGGAATATTCATACCATTGTTCCCAAAGATGACACATTAGTTTTAGAAATGTACAATAAAATATTAAAGTAGTAATTGATAAGAGTGAGTTAATGTTCACTCCTCTAAAGTACATTCACTCTTACAACTTATCATGTGGGAACCAAAACTACCTGAGCACTGTACCCATAGTGCATTAATTAAACCTCACATCAATTGTAAGGTTAAATATTACATGTATGGGATAAATACAAGGATTATATATATACTTCACACTTTCATCACAAAATAGAGAAGATATCCAACCACACCTGTTCAACTAGAAAATAATTAATATGCTAACCCACAAAAGCTGACTCAAGAAATTGCTCATTGAGACTGAATCACTAATCATGTTTTCAACGTTGAAGTAAGAGACATGTGCTACAGTGTGTATTCCTTGACTCCATCTCCTGTGTTGTTCAACTCAGGACTCAGGACACCCAGGTTACCTGTTTCCTTTCCTGAGGTTTCCCCAAATAAAAATTAATTTACCACTCTGGTAGAGGATGACCAGGTGGCCAGAATGTGTGTCAACTGCACAAATTAGGACCAACAGATATATTTATAAACATAAACATTACAGAGGAGCTTTTTCAAGGATGAGAATAAGCTCTTTAACAAATCAAGTTAACAACATTCCTTTCCTCTCACTGGACAAGATAAAGAGAATCTTGCTTGGTGGAAGAATTAGGAACATAAATTAAACTCTTGTTGAACTGTTTCAAACAGTTTGTACAGAGATGGGGAAAAAACTTCTTTCACATACCTGGAGCTGTGAAACATTTCCTCTCCATCAAGATGCCATAGTAAGAAGGTGCCTCACGCTTCATTCAGTTACGGGCAAGTTTGATGGGGAAAGTTTCAACCACCAGATGATCATTATCAAATATTATCACAATGTTTAGTTCAAACTCTGAAATAATAAAGACTCATGTTAGGAGATGAAATATATACTGAAAAATAAATATCAATACGTAAAATGTCCGTCGGTTAGCATCATGCGTACTTCCAATGATGATCAGATTAAATCTTTTCTAAGAGTGGAATTTGGTATTCATCTTAAAAATAACAAGATTATCTGTGTTGATCAACAAGCCTTTCATCCCTGATCACACGGGGCAAACTACTCACCAATTTTGAAGTTGGGAGCCAAGGTTGTGGCGCAGGTGAAGAGGCGAGGGAACAGCATGTACACAGGAATGGCAACACCACGACAAACATCACCTTCCCCAATCTGGATGTTTTGGATTTCAGACGCTGTAAAAGAGAGCGATTTGGTTTGTTACATTATTCTTTAGGGGGGAAAAAAAAGCATTAGCCTGGAAGAAAATTAGATACATAAATAGAGCAGACGGAATAGAATCTATAATATAAACTTGCTCAATCATGAGAAATGCTCACCTTCCTTAGTGTGTCCTTCAGCGGAGCCACAGGTTTCCACTCTTACCAGCTGGAGCTCAATACTGCTGATGCCTCGTTCACACTCACACACAGTCAGCTGCAACAAGAAAAATGACCTGTTCATCCAGAATAATGCCAGGCCTTGAGTTACCATCGTTTCTAAATCATCTTGCCTACAAAAATAGTTTCACAAAGATATCCTTCACTCAAAGAAATTCAAGAGTGCAGAACAAACACTTGGCTTGACAGATCTGTCAAATCAACATGTCATATAAACTTTTCATGTGATATTAAAGAGAAGATAATCATATTGCTAACATTTCCTTATAATTGATAAGAATCCATTTGATGATCAACTCAAACTCCTTCAACAAGTTGCTTAAATTTGTTAAATAGAGAGCACATCATTAGTAAATATTTAGAGTAAGTACTAATATACTAACTTCTCCTGTCAATGGTTTTGACAGTGGACAGATGACAGAGTCGAGGTGGCCCCGCACTAGGAAGCGAGGAATGCGTGCACGGTCCCGGACATTCTGTAGAGTCTCAGGACGAATTTCAAAGTTGACTTTTTCCATCTGATCCTTCCCTCCAGTGCCAGTCTGAAACAGAACAACAGAGACTGTAAATAGACTGCCAGACCATCTAGGGTATAAGATAGAGTGACAAATTCAGAACAAAAAGGAGGATTTGAAAATTAAGGGAAAGCATTAAGATATTCTACTGTTGCTCTCATTCCACCAGGAGGCACGAAACAATATTCAATCAAAAATTTAAACAAATGAATCAAAATGTTAAAACAAATTAATGAAATGGTAGTATGTGGTTGGCACCACATACTAACATCTTGAGTCCAATAGAATAGTTTCCCACATGACAATACTATTCAGCAGTAAATACATATATCTACCTTATATTCCACAATAAATTCTTGTGATTTATTGACGTCCTTGGCCAGGAGGCTACGCTTGAGGTCACAGTGCAAACAGTAGTGCACAGTGATGTAAATGCCGTGATAGGTTTCATAAAGAGTCTTGGAGGTGGAGCGAGGGACAAGAGGAAGCTCAAAGGGAATCTCTGTCTGCCCTGCTGGTAACTTTCCAGACTTTGCAATCACAATAGAATGATTGACCAAAGGAATTGGCTGAAATAATGATGACATTAATAATTAATTGTGCTTGTAGAAGGCTGTACAACTAACAAGCTAAAAAGGAGAACAATCAACACATAGATATTTCCCTTTACAAAACAAAAACCACCAGCCCCTTGAATATATACAATCACGTGTACATAAGAGAAGCTTACCTTTGATGAGCTGACAATAGACTCGAGTAGCCCTGCACTCTTAGCTGATAGCTGGATGCTCACCAGTCCATCTATGACGAGTGTAATGCCGTCATGCCTGGTGTCTGACCGGCTGTCCACCACCACCACTCCACTCACGGTCTCCTGCACGAAACAAGATTACAAATAATACATAACAAAAAACAAAATAATAGCCATTTGTAGTCTCTCCACACTAGTACTAATGGGCCGCAGGGGGAAGGGACACAGGCACAGTTCAAGGTGTGAGGGGGTGATGGACACGTTCCCACGATCAGCTGAACCCGTGCACCTTCAAACAGTATTGCAACAGTGGTGGCCAGAATCATCATTTCGCTGGTGCCTGCCCATCATCCAAGGCTGTCATACAGGCGGAAACGAATGGGCTGGGTGGAAGGACTGAGTGTCAGCCAACACTAACGGACACCCAAGTACCCTAAGCCGTCGTCACAGTGCAGCTAAGGCAGTCAAGGTGGATGGTACCGTGCTGGGAAACCATGCCGGATTGTGATATGACTCTGGAGCCGAGAGGACGTTTGTGTGGGCAGGCGTGGTTGCTCCAGAGGGTCTTCCTGTGGCATCTTAGTGGCTTTGTGGAGTCATTGGGCACAGTGAGCAACTCAAGGGGCAGGTGGAGGAGTGGTGCCTGCTGGGCCTGACTTCCGGGTGCATGGAGAGGCATGTAGCCTTGGAGGGAGGTCGGGAAGGGTGCCTGGAGAAATGGCACCCTTGCTTCCTAAGGTCGCCTTCGTGGAGGGAATGGCTGGCCAGCAGGTATGTCTCGCCCCCTTGAACGAAACCAGTAGCCCAGCGCAGCTCACGTGGAAGGCGGAAGGATCAGACGGCATGGGAGAGACTCCCTCCCATACTACAATCAGTCCACAGGAGTCCAAGGACTCTAGAGTGTAACAGTTTGGTTGGTGTGGGTAAAGTGTTGTTGTGGTAGTGTGTAGTGTAGTGTGCGTATCAGTATTAATAGATGTGTTAAGTGTTAGGTAGTGTCTATATACTTTATCATCTGCGGAACAGTTATGAGTCTCTACCCCTTCATTCTGTACTTCTAACTTGAAATATCAACATACTAAACCCATTCCACTGAAGCTATATAAGAAGCTTCCTCAACCTGCCTTAAATATATCATGCCGAAAATATATAATGAAAACTATCAATAACACACATAACCTTACCCCAGGGTGATATATTTTGCTGGATCTCTTCAGCTGAATGTCAACGGTAATGGACATTGTGAGGTTACAACACAAATTATTCCAGCTCGCACGAGTGTCTAGTGTCAGCTGACGCCCCCTTGTTTAGATCGCTTACTCTCTGGTTTCCACTCAAGCACATCCCCCGTTTGACAGCTACTAATGTTTGGAGATATTTACATTATAAGACATTTAATAAACTGTTGATGTATGATATAACAAAGTAAGATGGAAAATAATAGTGACTGTGCAAAAAATACTTTTATCCAGGTGTAATTATGTCTATTACTAAAACATTTAAAATCAGATTGAACACGTAATGGTTTCTGGTCGATTTTATTTTTGGAAATTAATAAATTTTCCTCTGATTAAGGGAATTTATATCAAACAAGCTTTAACATATGGGATAAAAATCTTCAAAGTAGGAAAAGGAAAAAAATGTGTGTGGCAGGGTAATAACAGACTGTCACGCCACACGTCTGAGCAGCGGACTGGATCACCACGTGTGTTTAGATGCTGCTGAGAAGATGGTGACGCGTGTATAATGCTTTTAGCCATGGCAAAGTCAGAATATTACTAGTGTTTTGTATCAATATGCAAATAAAAGAATATATTTTCCATAACACTACACATACACTCATTTCCCTTTTTTAATTAAATAATCTACTCATTGTACTGCTTTTCCACAAGCTTCTCAGGTGGCAGAAGTCCAGCAATTATGAAACAATTACCCAAAGTTCCCCTCGACAGGTGACAATTAAGGCTCTTCACCTGAGGGAAAGAAAATTAAGCTAACGAGGTGGCCGCTATAGTAGATTTTGTCTCGCAGTTTGCTCCTCGTTCCAGAGTTTTAGGGCAAACGTCACAAGGAAACGACGTGACGGAACTGGAATGTCAGGGGACGGAGTGACAGGTGGATATGACGGTAGTGGAGTGGAATGGGTGGCTGGCGTGGGAGGACGGGATCGCAGGGTTCGGAGTGGAAACAGGGCAAGGATAGCAAAGGATCGGAATGGAGGGGATGGGAGTAAGAGGAAGGGCTGGCGTTGGAGTAGACCATATTGAGAGGGAGTGGAAGGAAAGGGAGATGAATGGTTTACTATCTGTACATAGTAGAATGAAGTACACATTATTTAACTAAACTGGCCGATGCTGATTTCCTACGTCAAAAACGCACACAAGTGACCCCTCCCCCTTACATCCACACAATACATTGGATGATGACCAGTGGCAGCAACATGGTACTTTATATCCATTACCCAAGGACTAACACACAGGCCAGCTTTTTAACATGATGTTGACGCCATGCGGGCACATCATGCCTCAGATACTATCACACTCACCTCGAGGGTGTTATGCTGCACTACCCTCGTTGTCTGAGGTTCTGTTTCCCATGCCAGGGACGCGTGACCATTGAGGTCACAGCGTGGGCACCGCCGCACGGGAGGCGCTACAGGTCTGGTGAGGACTGGCGGGCTGGGCTTCAGTCTTGTTGCTGCTATTCAGGTGAGCGGGTCGTCCTGCTCCCTACGGCCTCGTTCCCCATCTGCTCCCCTCTCACCTCGGCAACCTTGTAGAAAAAACAGAGACTTTCCCTGATACGGTGAAAATACAAGTCAATCAGTGTGCTGACTTTTACAAAAAGTTGTAACCGTAAGAAAGGTGTGACTTGAAGAAAAAATTCTTAGTAGACTTCATTTCGGAATATTTAGTTTTTTTCTTCTTCTGATCTACTTGTTTAGTTTGTTAATGATCTCGTACTGGTAATTGCGTGAAAGAATAAAGAACATCCAGGACCACCTATTAATGGTGATGACAATGACTGCAGGAAGGAAGTGTGTTCGTGCATGGTAGGCTTCGTGAACCCACCGCCTGCTGCCTCGTTGTTACCCAGACCGTTTGTAACTCATTGCATTTATTGAAGCTCGCGTCCGTCCTCAGAGTCATGTTCATCCATCATTGACACGAGTTCACTAAGTGACTGGAGGCGCGGCACTGATCCTCCGGCGGGCACGGCAACAACTTTCCTCGACCCTACAAGTTTGTGTGTAAGTGAGTGTGTTTGTGTGCGAAGCTGTGGGAAGGACGGAAGGTACGAAGAAGAGGAACGCGCGTTGTGCTCTCAAAACTGAATTGACCATCATGTTTTAGTACAGGATCACTGTTCTTCAGGGGGAGACTGCAGGACAAACTATAACTGTGTTGTTATACGCATGTTCTGTTTGACTGTGAAGGCATTGTTCTGTTTTAATAATGGAAGGATTAATAATGTGACCAAGGCTGTAATATCACACACACACACACACACACACACACACACACACACACACACACACACACACACACACACACACACACACACACACTCACACACACACTGGAGCGTGCGCCTATATATATATATATATATATATATATATATATATATATATATATATATATATATATATATATAAATATATATATATATATATATATATATATATATATATATATATATATATATATATATGTATATATATATATATATATATATATATATATATATATATATATATATATATATATACATATATATATATATATATATATATATATATATATATATATATATATACATATATATATATATATATATATATATATATATATATATATATATATATATATATATACATATACAAATACAAATACAAATACAAATATATATATATATATATATATATATATATATATATATATATATGTATATGTGTGTGTGTGTGTGTGTGTGTGTGTGTGTGTGTGTGTGTGTGTGTGTGTGTGTGTGTGTGTGTGTGTGTGTGTGTGTATCTATATATATATATATATATATATATATATATATATATATATATATATATATATCTGTGTGTGTGTGTGTGTGTGTGTGTGTGTGTGTGTGTGTGTGTGTGTGTGTGTGTGTGTGTGTGTGTGTGTGTGTGTGTGTGTGTACGTATATTCATTTATTTCTATAATTGCTTGTTTATTCATAAGCCTCAGCTCCCCAGCAGCGCGCCTTCCCTCCTTCTGGCCTCCACCAATCTTCTCTCCTTTACTGACTTATCTCTTATATAGTATTCCCAAATCCCACGCTTGCCCGCCACCCTCCCCTCATCACTACCCAATCCCCTCCTCATCACTGACTCATCCCTTCCCTCCATCTCGCCCCGCTCTCTCCATCCACGCCTCTGCCCTCCATCACTCCCCACTCCTGCCTCCTCACCCTGCTCGGCCCAAGTTGGCAAGCATCATTCATATGGGATTTCAATCGTGTGTGTAAGGCGTGCATACACTGACATTCCCTTCGGCGAATACGTGTGTGTAAACTTGGCAGAGGCAATTACCGTCCATGTATCCTTCTAATGGAGTTTCAGGAGTAACATTTCAGTCTGTATAATAGTTTGCAGTGTTCCGTGTTTTTTTATTATTATTATTATTTTCCGTTTTAACATGCACCACCTGTATATTTCACCGCCTGCTTTACTTCCCGAATGATGGTAATGAAGGAAAATGATGAGCTGGATAAGTAATGAGACGTCTAACCTTGTCTCACCTGGATAGTGGCTGGCGGGCATTTTCTCCAGAGATATACACGAGCTAATAACGTTGATGTGGAAATTAATCTTGCAGTGTGTGTGTGTGTGTGGGGGGAGAGAGAGAGAGAGAGAGAGAGAGAGAGAGAGAGAGAGAGAGAGAGAGAGAGAGAGAGAGAGAGAGAGGCATCCAAGCGTAGGGTACAATGTATGGAAACTACCACACACATACGCCCTTGCCAACAGGGAAATTTGCGTGCGCGTGTGATCAAAAGAAACCTCACCTTCCCTTTCTTTTTTCCTGAGACTAGAATCCTCACGAACACATTCATTCCATTACACTGACCTTGAAAGTAATGTTTGTCTTCATCATAACAACTTAAGAAACAACTAAATTATATCCTCGATTCATCCTTCACTACCAAGATGAAAAGGAGGAGTCAGGATTGGGATACATGTTCAATTGTTCTCTGGTGCCTCGTTATCTCCATCTCCTTGGTATTTGATTCTCTATACCCATTATCAAAAGACTATAGGATCCTCGAGGTTGTCATTGTTTACTTTCCCTCGTTAAGACAGCAGCGCCAAGTGATCGTGTTTTTGCGACGTCATGAACAAAGCGCAATCAATCAATCCCAGATAATAGAGACAAGGAAGTGATTATACATAGTCTTCCTCACCTAAACACGTCCTCCTCCGGTCCTGCGATTCCTTATATTTCACTCCTGTTTCATATTGTTTTAAATAAAGTATTCAGTTGATATTGGAAACGAGGGAGATAATATTGGTATAAATTGAGTCTCTGAAAATGTCTGGATTTCTCTACAGTTTATGGTGAGTTGAACGCCAATAAAAACGGACATGGAAGGCTCCCCTGTTTTCATACATCAAGGCCTTCAGTGTTCATTTCCAGTTTACAGTGAGAGTGGAAGCCGCCCATGAAACAGTCCAGCCAAGTGGGCGGAACCAGGGGCGTGAAATGGAGTCTGTCATCCGTGAGGCACCGAGAGTCGTGGCTGCGTGTGTATTAAGTTTGGCTTCGTGTTCTCCTCATGCTCCTCCTCCTCCTCCTCCTCCTCCTCCTCCTCCTCCTCCTCCTCCTCCTCCTCCTCCTCCTCCTCCTCCTCCTCCTCCTCCTCCTCCTCTGCCTGACGACCACGTGGGCTGCGTGTCTTGCCTTACTGCACCACTTCCATAAAGAATACTCAAGCTGAATCCAATTTTAGAATCCTGTTTGTGACACTTAATCTCCGTCTTGGGAATGTAGGAGTGATATGTATTTTTTGCTTACGTCAGAAAGAACCTTGCTGCAAGAATGGGACGAGAAGATAATGGGGAATGAATACCTGGCAGTGTTTGAAAAGAAAGGATATGACTCTATTCTTGAAGCAATTTAAAATAAGAATGGATATGTAGGTTAAGATTAAAAGGCGCACACACACCTACACACTCACACACACACACACCCACACACACACACATACACAGAGCAACCTATTCAACCCCTCAGTTTCTTTCCTTTCCTCTTCTTGGCAGGTGTTAGACTGAGCCATGTCCTCAAACCACCTGCTGGCCACACACTCCCTCTTCCTGCCGCCGCTCCCACCGCTGTCCTTGGTGGTGGTGGTGCTGGTGGTGTGTCCCGCCCCTAAGGACGCGGCACAGGTGGAAGCCAGCCTCGGCACAGGTAAGTCTGCCTCACTATGCTTAATGTCCGTTATTCTGCTCATGTTCTGTAATTTCGTGTGCTTGAATAGAACACTCACTGGCTCACCACAAGACTACAGTGCACATAGACAGTGCACATAGACACCATATAATCAGCATTACAATTATAAT
>JAXIVD010005538.1:0-5000 GCA_036785275.1 Cancer borealis
GTCTCAGAAATAATGTTATCTGTTCAGAACTGCATTCTGAGTGGCAGTGGCGGTGTAGCTCTGCCATACCTAGAGGGAGAAGAGGAGGAGGTGGAGGAAGAGGAGGAGGAGGAGGAGGAGGAGGAGGAGGAGGAGGAGGAGGAGGAGGAGGAAGAGGAGGAGGAGGAGGGAGAGGAGGAGGAGGAGGAGGAGGAGGAGGAGGATGTAGATGTGGGAGATGGCCTGCTGGAAGACTTAATGCAGTATTTCAAAAGAGAGGAGTAAGGATAGAGACGGGAAATGCAAGGAGGCGTAAGGACGAGGATAATACCATCTGAGTTAGGAAAGGGAAGAAAAAGAGTGGTAAATAAAGTAAGAGAATATGTCGGAGGAGGAGAAAGCGGAGGAGGACAATATATAGTAGGAGGAGGAAGAGTAAGAGGAGGTAAAGGAGCAAGAAAAGAGAGGAGAAATGAAGTGGAGGAGAATTATCGTGATGACTTGGACTGGAAAAAAGAAATGTGAGGAGAAGGAGAGAAGAAAATGACAAAGATCAAAAGGAAAAACAAGAATAGAATGAAAGGAAGAAAGATATAAAAGAAAGGAATATCCGCGCAGAAATATTAGTCTTGTGTGAGGCATCAGTGTAACCATCTCGCCCAAGACAAAAGTTGCTAAAACAAGGACTTTTCACTTGAGATACGACGGAGGGGAGGCGAGTGTTGGTGGCCGCGTCTGAGGGGAATGTTGCCTCTGAACGAGTGAAAACTGCTCCATTTCCCCCGCAATACGTGCTAAGGTGGCAAACTCGAAGCCCTTAAGCCTGGCAGCGCCCCTCGTCTGGCTCCCCTGAAGAGATAAGTCAGCGCGTCCGTCGATATTAGGCCGCCGCTCCATTGTCCGCCGGTCAGGACGACTTTGGGGACGAACAATGCTCGCGAGTTTTCTGCCATTTATATTTGACTTTGGAGAACTTCTTTTGCTCCTTGGAATTTGACCACTTCTTGGCCGAGGCGAGGCTGGACCCACGCAGCCCTTGTTTGTTTGATACAACGACCATTGTTTATCCTGGGTTATAATCGTGTTTGTCATTATAATATGTAGGATGCTGCAGTGAGTTTTCTGTTGCTTCATCTGACTGGAGACTTGACTTGCTTGTTGGAAGTTTGATCACTTTTCTGGTGAAGCGAAGGCAGGTAATCTGAACACGAAATTGATGTGATCTTGGACGTAACTCAAACACGGGAATCATTTCATTCATCTTGCTCGGTGACGGTACTTTTGGGAAAATGAAACGTTCTATCAATGCTCACTTCTTGGTTGGCCACAGGCTTCCCCGCCAACAAGGCGTGGGTGTCTGTGATCCGATATTGAGTCGCGTGAGCCTTGCCGCTGTTGACTCAGGAGCTGAGCTGATGGGGCGCGTGTGTGATGCCAAGGGCGGCGCCGCTTTGCCAGTCCTGATGCTGAATCCTTCACGCACAACATTTATCTCACGCTAAAGTTGTCACAATTCCACACAAAGAGTCTGAAAGCAACATGGCGCCAGGCTTCATGTTTGAACAGAATAAACACAAGAGAATTTCTGTGGTTATTAAATTTTTCCAGCAACATTCATCTAACGATGTAGAAGGAAGAAAAGAGAGAACAAAATGATGCGTGAACGGCACATAGGAAGCGTAACGACTCTTGGCGCCCATTACTCCTGCAGGGTGTGCCGCCCCCACGCCCCTCTCTCCCTACCCCCCACACCCCCACCCGCTATTACCAGATCATAATTACGTCCGCTAACGGCCTCGTACCCCGTCATCACGTCTTAATTGGTAGGATTACATATTAGAGCCACCAATCACGCGATGGGCTCCGCGATGGCTGCCCCGCCGCGCCAGCCTCGCCGCCTCGCCGCCTCGACCCCCGCGGGCACGCACACCACAAAGGGACGACGCACCAAGCAAAAAACACCCCAAAAAATGATGAGACTGCAAGGTCTGGCTTTATATATTTTTTATTTGTATTTTTAAGTAAAAAGAAACATTCAAAATGCAGATTTTGTGATTCATTAGTTCTTTGATGCAAAATTGAGGTGGGAAATATTAAAGGTTGTCTGAATTCACCTCACGCTATCGTGCTGTTCGACTTTACGAAAAATTAAACTAGTCTTCTTAAAAATTAAATGTTACACCACGACAGCTGAAACCTTTTAATCTTTTTTATTTCTATCTCGACCATTATTTCTCGCGAGTCTTCTTAATGGATCAGGTGATGACGCAAGCCGAGGTCAGAAGGATTGTTCATGACGCGCCACTGCTGGTGGGGGTGGGGGGGTGGAGGGGTTGACGGGGGGGGTAAGGGGAGGGAGGGAGGGAAGGAGGGAGCGTGGTAGGCGCCCCACTAACACGATGAAACTCTTGTATTGTTTATAAAACACAATTTTATGGCACCTTGTTTGTGCGAACCATTTTCTGTTTTATTTTATCCTTCGGTCCAACACAAGTGGCACTGAGGTTTTTAGGAAGAAATATATATATATATATATATATATATATATATATATATAATATTATATATATATATATATATATATATATTTTATTTATTTATTTTTATTTATTCATTTATTTGTTTATTCATATAAGAATTATTTTGTTGATGTGTGTTGCAATTCATAGTTTCTATGACTGTGGTCACACGCATCGAATGTGATTGTCGGCAGAAGAGACGAGCATCACGGCAGACAAGCCCGGCAGCGGTACCTTCAAGTGACCTCTGAATACTTTGTTTAAGTGTAGCTGATTAGCGGCGTGGCGCATGTTCAGAGTGTGTGTGTGAGGAAAGACGACTTTGTGGAGTGGTTGAGGCAGTGAGCTGCAGTCCATTAATTTCCCACCTGCATGATGACTTACCTAGACTGGCACCGAATTCTTTTTTATTGGAGACACAATGACATTTTTCGGATGTGCTGCCCTTCCTACCGTCCGCCTGCCTCCCCTCGGATCACAATGAGGGGAACGTGGATCCTTTGCAGGGTGGAGTGAGGGGGGGGAGGCGTGGAATCAAGCTCTCGAAAACTCGGCGGGAAGTCGAAGGGGACAAGTGGCGTTAAACTGTCCCATCAAGGCGAACATGTGGAGGACGGGGCATTCAGGGTCCCATCAAGACGGCAGAAGTAGTGGCGGCAGCCATTCCCGAGGGTCTCACGAGCATAATAAAGAGAGGGAAAACCGTGGACATCTGAGGACACCCTTCTTGGCTTCCTTTCTTTACTCGCTCGCTCAAGATCAGATACATCGGTTACTTCAACAGGAATCTGAAAAGGTCGACAAAAGGGACCGAGAGGAGTATATATATATTTATTTTTTGTATATCCTCTCTTTTACTTTTTCTCTTTATCTATCTCTTCCTTTCTCATCCTTATCCTGCTTCTCCCTTCCAGTACCTGTTTGGCTTCTCCTCCGGCGGGCTCTTCCTCCTTTTCCAGCGCCTTGTATCTCCTCTCAAGTACATAGATATTTTTCCCCCATAGCCTGTAGGTCCTTCTCTTTATCGTCTTCTTCCCTTCCTGCCAACACCTGTGTCTCCTTCCCTCAGGCACCACCTTCTTTTTCTTCTTCCTTCTCCTTCTTCTCTTCTTCTTCATCTACTTCTTCTCCCCCTCCTCCTTCTTTCTTTCTCCTTCTCTTGATCCTCCTTCTCTTCTTCCTCCTCGCCGTTCGATTGTAAGGGAAAGTTGTGTTCAGTTGTCAATATGAAGAGTTACGGCATGAGGCTGACTGATGAAGGAGCGAGAGCCTTGCATGGGGAGGAAGGGATGGGGTGATGGGGTTAGGGAGGGAATGGGTGGTAGGGAAGGGAAGGGAAGGGAAGGGAAGGGAAGGGAAGGGAAGGGAGGGAAGGGAAGGGAAGGGAAGGGAAGGGAAGGGAAGGGAAGGGAAGGGGGTTGGTGATCGTAGCTTTTAATGGTTTGTGATAAGTAAATCTTTACTTTTCCTTATAGATGAACATTATTCTTTCTCTCTCACTCTTTCTTTCTCTCTCTCTCTCTCTCTCTCTCTCTCTCTCTCTCTCTCTCTCTCTCTCTCCTCTCTCTCTCTCTCTCTCTCTCTCTCTTTGGTAATATATAGACTTATTCATCCTGTGACACAATTGCACTAATTCAAAACACACACCCACACACACACACACACACACACACACACACACACACACACACACACACACACACACACACACACACACACACACACACACACACACATTGTCCTTCTCTTCAACCTCCTTCACCTCCTCCTCCTCGTCTTCCTCCTCCTCCTCCTCCTCCTCCCAAGCTGCCGTCACGCGCGGAGACCCAAACTTCTAATGAAATACTGATGCCAGTTCTACGCTATTACTCTTGTCCTCAGCGGCTTTACACCTAAGTTACCTGCACCTAATTTGCGATCTGAGCTTTATATAAGACTTCTTTACTCTATATTTCCGGGCCTTTACCTCCTACTAACACTTCCTGCCTTATACTAAAGATTTACCACCACTTCCCTCCGTCGCTGGTGAGACTAGAGACACCAAGGCCGATAAATTCATGAGGGAAATGTTACGCCTTGCAAGTTGGTGCCGGGTTGGGGGTGCGGGAGGACGGGTAAGGTCGCAGAGTTGAGTCTCTCGTGTTGATTCTGTATAATGACAATTGTGGGATGCGGTATAGTTCCTCCCCATCTCGTCTTTGTCTTTAGGAAGCACTATTGTCACCTTGCTCTCTGTCTCTGTCTCTGTCTCTCTCTCTCTCTCTCTCTCTCTCTCTCTCTCTCTCTCTCTCTCTCTCTCTCTCTCTCTCTCTCTCTCTCTCTCTCTCTCTCTCTTCTCTTCTCTTCTGTACCTTAACGTCCTTATCCTCCTCTTGCCGCAATTCACTTCATTATAGTCAATTTGCGGCGCATGATCTTATTTGCCGCCGATTTCAATGAAGTTACTTGACGCTCTTCATGGACGCTGCTGCTGCTGCTGCTGCTGCTGCTGCTGCTTTTGCT
>JAXIVD010005538.1:10000-17500 GCA_036785275.1 Cancer borealis
GAATAAGAATAGGTAAGTATAACGAACTACATAATACATAGAGGCAAGACCTCCACGGATTTAATAATTCTCTGAGCTCGGCTTCTTTAGAGAACACAAGAATTATTTATCAGTCACCGCTGATTTTCTTCTATTATCTGACGTATATATCTTACTTAGTATTACGATATAAACCATATGTCGCCTTTATCGTTGAAACACTCACGTCATCCCAATACCCTTGTTTCCTATGCTTCATTAGGTTGTAAAGAATAAATATCCATCCACTCATCACGGCAGCATCTCCCTTATCCCTTTGCTTTGTTAGGCTCTGTCAGAGCCATCCTTTGTCTCCCTCATCACCGTTGCACCACCACCACCACCATCGCCGCCTCGGAGCATTGGACAGCCACCCTGAGTCCCTAATGAAGGGGAACATGAGTACACAGCAGCCGTAGGGGAGCCGGTGGTACAGTTCCCACCATCATCTCACCAGACCAGTGCAGACACAGCCCAGCCCATGACTATCTCTTGAGAGTAGCAGTATCACGTCTCAGGTATCAAGAACGGCCTTATCTCGATCTTAACAGGTGAAAAGTGGCGGTAAATTGTGTCAGGATTTCATCAGTGCCTCTTCTGTAGCACAAAACTAAGCAGTGTTTCGTCTGTGGCACGAATATAAAAGAGATTAGCTGATTGTCTCTAGTTAAAAAGAAAATATTGATAGTACATCGCCTGCTCCTCAAAGAAATAACCAGTATCATCAAAAATCATTATCATAAAAAAAAGTGCAATATTCACGAGGTTACACAAATAAAATGATATTGATAAAATCACTATTCAATTCGTGTGTCTAAAGATCAAGACTCCCAATACGGGTCTCTTACAGCGGTATTTTTACACATCGAGAATGTATGAAAAGGTTAATGTATTCTTTTCAACTGTACTTAGTGTGTCTTGCTCCACGGTGCTTTGGTTTAATGAATACTCTGTCGATCTACCTTTACGTGAATCTTTTTAAACTTTATCTTAGGTTTTAGATATACATTTTGTTATACTCTTACTTAGTTATCAGTTGTTGTTTTTTATTGATATTTCTTACCTGTCAGTTTTTTTTTCTAAGTAAAGGTGGAAGTCTAATATATTTCTTTGTCTATTTGCATCAGTTTTTTTTCTCTCTCTCTCTCACTTTCTCTTTTTCTCTATATATGTATGTGTGCAGTGGGTCCATTTATACAAGAAACATGTTGCTCGTTCCAGATTAGATAACGTCGCAAAAGTTATGGAAAAAAATACAGTATATAAACACACAAAAGAAACAATTTGTCGCATCACGTCCTGGAGGCGGAGTGAAGGACGTGCTGGAGCGTTGCCTAAAAGTTCTTATCAAGTATTAGTGAATGAGACGCCAGCTAACTTCATCCATGCCTCCTCCTACTCCTCTCTCTCTCTCTCCCTTCTCCCCCTCCTCCCTTTCCCTCCTCCTCCTTCCCTCTCCACTTCTGCCTCCTTCTCCCTACAATCTTTTTTTTGATATCAAGAGTGTGGGGAGAAGAAAGAGGGAGAGTGACTTAAAAAGATAGTGTGTGAATGAAAGAAACGAGGACATTAGTTGCGTAGAGTTATCAGCATTGTTTATTTTAATGCTTGGACTGTTTTCTGATCCATTATTTTATCACTTACCTGCTTGATCATCATTAATTACTTCGCTTTCTTGTAAGGTTAAAAAGACGAAGTATTGTATGTAATCAATTACTCGGTGTGTTCGTGTCTGTTATAAGTCTCCACACCATACACCAGCACTGTTTTCTTTGAGGGGTGACTGCAGGAAACATTGCATCTCCTCTCTATACAATACTACACTTTTCTATGCACATTTTCATCCCCGTGCTGCCTGTAGGGGATTGACACAGTGCTGTAATCACTCTGTGTGTGTGTAGCAGGACTGGAGGGACATCTGTGATCTTTGACTATATTGTTGGTATTGTCTTTAGTGGATTATCCTTCCATTTATGTTATTTATGTATCATCTGGAATCTTAATACGATTACTGTACACTTCAATCAACTGTTCATCTCGCTTTATAAGGTTGTGAAGGGGGGAAAAAATGCACCTGTCACTGTATTGAACAGGTGTGAGGTGCATGGTAGTGATTGGTTCACCTGGAGGTACCTGAGGCAGAACACATATACGTCTTATGTCGTGTCTCCATCTTAGATTTATCCAACGTGACAACACCATAACCCCATCATCCTTCTCCCCTCTCCCCTCGCTGCTCTCCCCTCTCTTCTCCTCCTGACAAATCTCTCTTTCCCCTTCCCGACAGGCTCCTCTCTCCCCGATAACCCTCATTTCACCCCCGACAACCCGTTCCCGACACCCTTTCTTTCTATTCTTTCCTTCCTCTCCCCTTTACAATCTTTTCCTACCCAGCTCCCTCCCCGGCAACCTTCCTCATCCCTTTCCTCACGCCGACAGGTTTCTTTCCTCTTCTTTCTTCCGCCTTCCCCGCCCCTGACGACCCTCTAACAATCTGCACACCTCTCCCCTCCTCTTCCCTCCCCTCTCCCATGATACCCCACCCCCACCCCCACCTCCACTAACACCTTTAGCACCTCGATCTAAGGTGTATATAGGTGTTCTAGCACTAGACAAACACACACACACACGCACACACACACACACACACACACACACACACACACACACACACACACACACACCCACACACACACACACACACACACACACACACACACACACACACACACACACTGGAGTAACTTTTCATCAGGTGTGGAGTGTGGGAGGCACCTCATAAAATGGTCGTAATTGGGCGCTGGAAAACAGTTATATAAGCAACAGGAGCAATATTTTATAGAGTCCCCTCGCTACACGCCACACGCGCCATCAAAGAAAACGTAGTGCGAGGTGTTGGCTGAAGTTGGGTCATCTTATTCTCCCCCTGAACCTTTATATTTATTTTTTTTATGAGATGATAAAAACTCCATTTACTTCCCTCCCTTCTCTTACCTCCTTCTCTCCCTCCCTTCCTTCCTTCCTTCCTTCCTTCCTTCCTTCCTTCCTTCCTTCCTTCCTTCGTTTTCTTCCTTCTACAATCACCTCTTCGTCCTTCAATTTTCCTTTGTTTAAACTGCCTTTTACTCGCCTCTTTTCCTTTCCTTTCCTTTAATCGCCTATTCTTTATTGTTCTTCCACTTTTCTCGCTTTTATTTTTTCAATTTTTTTTTGCTCTTTTTTTCTTTTTCTCTTCCACTTCCACTTCCCTCCTTCTTTCCCGTCCCTGTCGTTATCCATTGTTTCCTTACATTTCTTCTCTTAATTCACTTTCCATTTTTTCAAGCTTTCCCTCGCTCTTTCGTACGGTTTCCTCACTCTTACCTCTTCTTTTTTTATCCTCTCCCCTCCTCTTCTTCCTCCTCTCAGTCCTCCACCTCCTCCTCCTCCTCCTCCTCCTCCTCTTACTAGTCATTAGAAGTTCCTCATATTACACAGCTTTTAGAAGTGTGTAAAAATAAAATTAATTAGTCAGTTCATATTTTCAAGTGCATTATTTTATCTTTTTCTCCCCTTTTACCTGACCTAAAGTTGTCCTTCATTTGACGTACGTGAGACCGATCAAACAACTATGTATTGCTATCAGTCTAGTCTCCCGTGTACACTTTCCAAACATGAAATTCGTCTTCGTTATACCCGGCAGCAGCGAGGCGATCAGCACCGGTTTGTGTCACCTGCTAACGAGAGCCACGCCAGGTGATCCCTCAAGTTACCACCCAATTAAAAGGTATTGCCGTGGCTTTACCTGTGTGTGTGGGGGTTAAACGTGATTCCTGCTAATTTGTTCCACCACAATTCATTGCAAGCATCACGAAATGGTGTGTTTTGTGATTCTACAAATACCGATTTTGTGATATTTCTTTTGTAGATGAAGTAAGGTTAAGATTCATTTACGTGATGTGTTAATTAAGGTGTAATTTTCCAGGTGAATTCCCTAAAATAGTGAACAGTTTTGTAGAATTGATAAAGCAAGTTCACTGTTTGTCTCTGAGTAATATTTGTGTTTTCTCGTTTTTATTTTGGCGTCGTTGTTGTAAAGAGAACTAAAACTCTTGCGTCGTCAATTTAAATTCTGCTTCCTGGTTCATGTTGGGGATGAATTTTAGATCAGTGAAGTCAATCTGTATTATTTTTTTTTACCATTTTCTCCAATCTGGCTTCTTTCTAATGAGCACAAAATTTAAGAAGAACTGATATTTTTCTCTGGTCTCTCCTTTGGTAACTTCCGTAAGTCGTCTTGTCAAGGCTTTTTCGCCACCTTTATACAGACAAAAAAAAAGTTTTAGTCCTCCCTCACCTGGTAACCTGCCCTGACACCTCTTGTCGTCCCTCTCCCGCTCTGGTTAATGAAGTTACTCGAGCACCTCCTGGCCTCTCCCTTCCTCATCCCATTCCTCCCTGCTTTCCCTTCCCCCTTTCTTTCCACCCTGTACCTCCCTGTTCCTGTGTTCCCTCCCTGTTCCTTCTATCTCTTTACTTTTCCTCGCCTTTTCTCTAGTCCTCCCTGTTTTTCTACCTTTCCCATCGCTTGCCATCCTCACTTTACCTTCCCAAACCCCTTTTCAGGTAAGGCAGGAGTGGCCCTCAGGCAACTATCATGGCTTTAGCGCGTCTACAAAGTTAATTTCAAAAGGGCCAAGGGGATCCTAAGAAATCAGGCGTCTTGGTATGAAATGAAGTGCTTGAGAGTATTTATTTTTAGCCTTACATTGTTTGACAGACTAAAGAACTAATTATGCCAAGGTGTGTAGATAGATGCAGGTGTAGTTTGTTAGAGTGGACAGGTTGTAAAGTGTTGAAGTGGTTTGACGGAGCGGAAAAAGGCTGGGGAGGTCAGGGTAATGTAAGGGAAGGGAGGGAAGGTTGGGCTTGATGTGACGCGGCGGCCAATTCTATGCTGCGCCAAAACACGTGTCAAGGTAAAGTGAAATATACAAGTTCAGGTCTAGGTTAATGGAGGTAAATCTAACTCTGCGACGTGGTATTTTGTTTTGATTTCGATTTTTTTTATCTTCAGTAAGTTATCAATTGTTTACTTGGAATATTAGTTTTTTTTTTTCTATATTATTCTGTATTCACTTATTTATTTTTAAGTGTATTGATGAGACTATTTTTTTCAGGATTGATGGCTGATGGCTGATGGCTGATGGCTGATGGCTGATGGCGGTACAAGTCCTGCCTCTCTCCGTCAACTCGAAAGGTAAATGATTGCATATTTATGAAGCTACATTCGTGACATTTTAAGACTTTGTGGTTGACCTTAACTGCAGGACGATAGTGAAACCTCTTAACACACTTGTGAATAGAGTGTAAAGAATAATGTGAAAATATGAAGAAGAAAAAACAGTTATAACCTATTTATATACTTTGTCCGTCATCATTGCCTTCGTGAAGTAATGAAATTCGATTCCCTTTCACATATTTTATAGATTTTTGGATATTCTTTTCTCTCCTCTAATGTCTTATTTATGTAACGGACTCAAGGGCTAGCTGTACGTTGACGTGTAGTGTTGTTCTTACGTACACAAGCCTCTATGTCTAGGTAAGGATGGAACTCCGCCAGTGTGGTTTTGTGGCTCCGATCATAAACTTTTTTTTTCCGTGTTCTGTCTTGTCGTCGGTGGCCGCCCCTCGCCACTCCTGTCACCGTACGAGGAATTGATGATGCGAATAGCTATTTGGCTACACCCCCTACGATTTAACAGCAGTGTGTGTTTGTGTGTGTGTGTGTGTGTGTGTGTGTGTGTATGTATTTGAGTGTATGTATTTGAGTGTGTACGTGTGTGTGTATGTATGTGCTTGTTCCCTGCTCCAACATGCTCTATACTCCTGAACGAGGTCTCTGCTTAGGGTCAGCGGCAGAGTGGAAGGGAATGTATCGGAGCGTTGCTGAACCCTTGGAGTTATCGAAGCTGCCTCAGTCTGTATTGTTGTTCCCGGCGCTGGTGATGCCTTGAGAAGCGCCTCCTTTGTGCCCGTTCATATGCATATAAGGCGGCGTCGACGGGCTCGCTGGAAGGAGGCGGAGAGGCATGGAACGCTGTTGGCCCAGACAAGGATTGATGGCGTGACAGTATAATGCTCTCTATCTTCCTTCCTTTTTGTTAGTTCTCGATAAAGTCTCGTGATTTTCCAAGGAGTGAAGTGATTCCAAGACGTAATAGAGATATATTTTGAAGTGTGTTATGGTATTATGTATGATACGTATGTGTTTGTTTACCTATAATTCAATATGCGTAGTTGTATTTACTTGGTTGTACTTTACACTCGCATATAGTTCTGTCTTTACACATATACTTTCTTTAATTTATCTTTATGCTTCTGGATGTTCTTTGTTCTTTGTTTGTACCTTCCTTACCCCCATTCCAATGCAAATGTCACTGGTGGAATTTGGGGAACTCAATTTCTTTACACTTTAGAGATCGTATTTTATATTCATGTTCTCTTGTGCTTCCATCATCTCTAACTGGAAGTCTATTTTTTATCCACACCTTCAAGTCCTGTGATTAATTCAAAGGTTATGATTAAGTCTCTTCCTCCTCCTCTTCTGTTAGTTATTTAATCTTTCTTCAATAAGGTTGTAGTTTTATTTGGCGTGGTATTGTCTTTGTTGCTACTCCTCCTTCAGTCTGTTTATGTTTGTTAAATTGAGGCAATATCAGTATACTTGTATATTCCAACCTTGGTCGTATGATGAATATAATTGACTCTCGGTTTATCCTCGTTCATTCAACTCTCAGCATAATTTCGTCCTCGTAGTTAATTAAAGACCACTTCATGTTCGTTAATAGTATACGTCCAACTCTCTTCAACTATCCTAATAATGTACTTCTTTGCTGACATATCATTCGTCCTTATCTCGCATGTGTCTTTGTCTCTCTTTTTAATCAGACATCTTTATAAGACGTGATTTTTTATAGCACAGATATTCAGTTTCCAAAATTGGTTCTACATTATGCACTTATTCCAATCGTCTTATTTTGTTTGTGTCTGTGTGTTTGTGTGTCTGTGTGTGAGAGACATAGAGAAAGAAAGATAGATAGATAGAGCGAGTATATTTATCCAATTCTATCCACGTATCTGTCTATCATGTATGTAGGTATATTTACATGTCTGTATCAGCGCGTCTGTATGCATGTACGTATCTCTGTCTGTCTATCTATCAAGTTACTAGCACGTGCACATCATTACAATGTTGAAGCGACCCATCAAACCGAAGCACACAGGAATATTACCAGAATTTTTTTCATGGTGCATCAATACATTTTGGTGCGTTGAGGGAGTGGAAGGCTGAACGAAATGGTGTGGTGACACGAGCGGCGGGGATCTGGAACGAGGGAGGAGCAGGAGAGGGGAGAGAGGACGCTGCGCTGCCCGCCTGTCGACAAGGAAAGTCCGAGGGGTCTTCAGAAACAGATGACAGCGAGGGAAAGTTTGTTTTTC
>JAXIVD010005538.1:20000-28548 GCA_036785275.1 Cancer borealis
AGGAGGAGGAGGAGGAAAGAGAGGAGGAGGAGGAGGAAAAGGAGAAGGAGGAAACGGTAATCTACCACATAATTAAACAAGACATGCCTCGTTGCCTTCTCGACCTTTTGTACTTAAGAAAAATGTAGGAGATTTTTGTGCAAATTTTCATCCTCCTCTTTTCCTCTCTTATTGTGCTCCTGCTCATTTTTTTTCCTTTCTCCTCCTCCTCCTCCTCCTCCTTCTCCTCTTCCTCCTCCTCCTCCTCCTCCTCCTCCTCCTCCTCCTCCTCCTCCTCCTCCTCCTCCTCCTCCTCCTCCTCCTCCTCCTCCTTCTATTCCTCTTCCACCTTTGTTTGTGGTGGCAACACTGTGATTATTTCGTGTTTTATAAAAGAGAAAGAAAGATAGAGAGAAAATAAAAGAAAGAAAGAGAGAAAGAGCGAGAAAAAGAGTTTGGCAGCAGGGGTGTGGGGGGTGGGGGGTGGCAGCGTGGTGGTTGGGGGGCGGGGCAGGACGGGTAGGGGGCGTCGGAGAAAACTTTTTCCCGCTAAGAATGAGGAGGATCAGGATAATTAGCTTTCTTAATTACGGGGAAGACTCAACCTTGTATTCTGTTCCCCGTCAGAAGCTTGAAGTCAGTTACATCCTCTTCCTCCTCCTCCTCCTCCTCCTCCTCCTCCTCCTCCTCCTCCTCCTTTTGTCCTTCGTCGTGTAACCCTTCCGCTAGTCATTACCTGAAGGGGCGGAATAGGGTGGAGAGAGGACAGGTGAGTGTAGAGGAAACAGAAGGAAGGGAAAGGCATGAAAAGGTTTAAAGGGAAAAAATGTGAATGACGAGCAAATAAGTGAATGGAAGGGGAAGGAAGTAAGGAAAGGTTATGAAAGATTTATTATAGTGTGTATGTGTGTGTGTGTGTGTGTGTGTGTGTGTGTGTGTGTGTGTGTGTGTGTGTGTGTGTGTGTGTGTGTGTGTGTGTGTGTGTGTGTGTGTGTGTGTGTGTAATAGTAATAATAAGAAGAAGAAGAAACAATAGAAGAAACCTTACTTTTTCTCCCTTGTAAGATAAACAAAATTATTGTCAAAACGTAAAAAAAAATAACAAAAACACACGAATTGAAATCATATTGAAATAGAGAATAATTAAGAAAATCAGTAAAATAATAAGGCTGTCTCCCATACCGGCCTATCTCTATGTGTGCTCTCTTTAAATTGGCTCCCGACTCGCCCCATTTAAGTGGAGGATAACAGTCAGCTTTCACTGGGTTTACGAATCATATATTTTACTAATTGACTTCATGAATTTAAATGAAGGAACTGAACGTCGGCTGCGCTGCCCAAAACAATGTTATTACTATAGCTGGTTTTTAATGTTTTCGTTCGTATTCTAATGCTGATGAAATTTAAACTCAAAGGGAAAGATTTGTAAGAGATGATGGTGGTGGTGGTAGTGGTGGTGGTGATGGTGGTGGTGGTGGTAGTGAGGGGAAAGGGACAAGGGGAAGGGGGATGCGGATGAGGCTGTTTGGGGAGGATGGTAAGGGAGGAACGAGGGAGGAAGGAAGGAGGGAGGTAAAAAGGGGAGGAAGGGCCTTGTGTTAGGGTTGAAAAAAGGAAGGTTGATGGAGAGTTGAGGAACGAAGCAATGTAACCTGGTGGAGAGAGAGAGAGAGAGAGAGAGAGAGAGAGAGAGAGAGAGAGAGAGAGAGAGAGAGAGAGAGAGAGAGAGAGAGAGAGAGAGAGAGAGAGAGAGAGAGAGAGAGAGAGAGAGAGAGAGAGAGAGAGAGAGAGAGAGAGAGAGAGAGAGAGAGAAGAGAGAGAGAGAGAGAGAGAGAGAGAGAGAGAGAGAGAGAGAGAGAGAGAGAGAGAAGAGAGAGAAGAGAGAGAGTGAGAGAGAGAGAGTGAAAAACAAAACAGAATCAGGTCACTGGTTGCACGTTATACCACGTTAGAAATTAGCAAGTCGAGTAAAATTCTTTCAACTCCCAAATGGAAGAAAAACAAACATTAAGGGAGAGAGAAAAAATAAACAAATCAACTAGCAAGAGAAGAGATCCTGTCGCTTAAGAAAATGAAAGCAACAAGCGTTCCCCTTCTATTCCGGCTCAGCTCACGAGGCTCACTTAAATATCCAGTGACACTAAAAGCTTTCAAATTAAATGTCAAGTGCCTCTGAAGGGTTGGGAGTAAAATCTTCAGTGCCATGCTAGGTTTTTAAGAATTCGATATCCATTGCTACTCTTGGATTTAGAGGCGAAGGTACAGTGACATCCAGAACTTCACAATCAAGGTGCTAATTGTTAGTAGAATTTCTAGAAGCAAATACTACTACTACTACTTAAGATTTTTGTGTTTTAAAAGTTCAGTATCCCTTAAGAGTTCAGTGGCAGTGAGATACTCGCCAAATACTAATGAATTATCTAGGTTATTTAAAAGTTATAAGTTATGAGTATTATTCAAAAGTTTCAAGAGTACAGTATCAATAAGATGCTTTGGTAAATACTCAGTTTCTTAAGGTTATTTAGGTTTTATGAATATTCTGTAACACTCGTAGGAGAGACAACCCTTCCAGTGCTACTTGACCATCCAGAGCCTAAGTTTGAGCGTCATTCACAGCTGTAGAATCAATATATCGATGCTCATTGTGCTTCCTATCGAATGCCATGGGACAAGAGAAACGAAAGGTCGTCTTGGCTGAGTGCTGAAGATGCCATTACAGACCCAGTGATGAGGAGGTATTGGCGCAGTGGTGTTCAGGTAGCTTGGACATCACAGGGGAGGTAGAGAAGGGAAGGGAAGGGAGTAGGAGGAAGGGTGGTAATAGGCAGCCATTAAACGCATGACGAGACAAGCACCTCATGGTATCTCATGGGTCGACAATACATACCTTTAACATGTGCAATTTGGTATCTAGTGCAGTGTTGCTTTAGTAAATTTGATGTGTTTTTATGTGACTAGTTAATGTAGGATATTGATGGTAGTTATAGTTCTGACTGACTGATTTACCGACTGATTGACTGATTGATAGCATTGGTCACTCTCTTTTTTTTTCTTTTCTCTCTCTCTCTCTCTCTTTCTCTCTCTCGTCTTTGTTTCAATGAATTTTTATGAGTGTCGCTACTATATTTATTTCTTCAGATAAATCCCTTTGAATTATTCGTAAAACACTGCAATTAATTAAAACAATTAGCTTAATTATTCAGCTTATGACCAACTTAATCAAATTACAAAAAAGTAGATGATACCAAGGAATTAACTAGTCAATCCTTTCATATTTTACAGAGCTGCTTACCGCTCACTCTCTCTTGTGTGTATGTATGTATGTATGTATGTATGCATGCATGTGTTTAAATGTTTATGTATGTCTTTATTAGTTTGTTCATCTATCTCTTTTATCAAGACTTTTACTGTTGTATAAATCATCTATTGTTTATTTGTGCCTTTCTGTCTATGAGTCTGTCTCTGTCTGTCTCTACCTATCTCAATATATTCAATGTTTATTTAAATTTCAACCACTAATTGGCTATATTGTAGAGACCAGTCACCACCTGACTTCAAATACCGGCCACTAATTGGCTATAGGAAAAGGTATATCTAAGGCATAATTTTTAATATAGATATTAATAATCTTCTAACGTGTACTAGCATATAAAACAAACCTATTTATCTGTAGTTTAAACATTCTCAATCATGTATATTCTCTGTAGCATGAAGAAGCTGTCATACACGTAACATACAAGCAAACTCTACCTTAATGTTTTGCCAATATTGCCCAAATAATCCTAACTGCCCATTATACTAAAGTGTCTCATTATCTTCAGTAATTTATTATTTCCAAAGCAATTGAAAAGCCAGTTATTTTTCAATATTCTAATGATCATACTCAGTATTGCCATAACATTCCTGTTGGTTAATGGATCTAGAGGAGGTAACGGTGGTATGCTGAGGCCAGAGTGGTGTGTGCCTGACCTTGCCTGCCTAACATGCACGCGCACCTGTGTGTTAATGGTGCAAAGTGCAAGGCTAAGGCTGCATTTCCAGGACTCGCCAATTAATTTCATCCAAAACTGAAAAAAAACATTAATTTCCCCAGCAAATGGTATATTTTTCCTGCTGATCGGTATATTTCACTCATATAAGTAAAATATTTAGAAAACATGACCCACGGATCAGATTTTCCAATATGGAGCAAAATAATTGGAGGATTAATCACAGTGGATGCCAGACAGTTGAATTCGTCTCGGCTCAACATTTCATAGAATTTAATAATACGAAAAAAAGAATTATTGACGAGGCCTAGGGTAGTTATGGGTGGTTTCGTTAATATCAACTTCCAACAATTACCAAAAAAACTACCTGATAAATGAATCCATACAATGAAAAGAAAAAAGACCATTGTGTACTAGTGAAGGCAATTGTCCTGCAAACATATCTGATTACACACAAAAAATACTTTGATAGATATATTCAATAATTTCTTTTTTTACTCATTCAATATAATACATTTAGGTGCATATATATTCAATACAACTTGCCCTTCCTGCGTATATATGGTGATGAGATTAAAAAAATATTGAGTATTGGGTTATGAATATGAATATCTAATTGATTCAAAATGAGGGAGAATGTAAAGTATAATGTACCAGGGACCACTTATTACTTTTTATATGTATATAGATAGGAATACATATTAATGAAACTTACTAATGGTGCTGGCTACCATAGCATGTGAGGGCGTGAGGCGTTTGAGGTGGGTGAGGTTTATGAGGCTTCTGAGGTTTGTAAGAGGTGTGTGAGAGATAAGGGGTGTGAGATTTGTAAGAGGTGTGTGAGGTGTGTGAGGTGTGAGAGGTGTGTAAGGGGTGAGAGATGTGTGAGGAGTAAGGGGTGTGAGGTTTGTAAGAGGTGTGTGTGAGTGTGTGAGGTGTGTGAGGTGTGTGAGGGGTGAGAGCCAGACACTCGCACTACGTGGTCCTGGTGCACCTCGCCGCCTCGCTGGAATATCGTCCTCTGTGTGAAATTTTACGATCCTTTATGAAATTGGAAACCGTTCTTGTTTGCAATGTTTGTATGAAGGTAGATTAACTCGGCATCTGCAAGCCTGATACCAACTTTTAAATGGTGTTTTTGGCGGCAACCATCGACACAGCCAACCCTGCAGACGTGGCTGTTTTTCTTTATCGGGTTTCACAGTGCTTAACTAGATTTCATTTTGGTTTCCTGCCGTGTTTTTTTATTTTTTTAATTATAAAAGCATGTGAGGAGCAGGAAAAATGGGGTTCAGAATTTCCTCCCAACTTCAATTTCGCCTCGCACAAAATATTGCTCGTGGCTTTGTTTCACTTGCAAGGAAAGGCTCGAGGATTCCTTCTAACACACATACTTTACATGTTTATTTTGACGACGTGATGTTAAACAGACATCACCTTGGAGTGTTGTGATGTGTGTGCGTGTGCGTGTGCCTGTGCGTGTGCGTGTGCGTGTGCGTGTGCGTGTGCGTGTGCGTGTGTGTCAGTTGTGTTGTTGCAGCTTTGCGATTCTAATAAGTAAGTATAATGTTTTGGCTGAAAATTCCTAGTGGTTTTTGTTTTGTTTGTGTAATCATAATTTCAATAGTCTGTCTGTCTGTCAAGAATTTAAACGAAAACACAAAATATCGCTGGAAAATATATACCTCCTTTTTTTTTCTTTTGACATGCAACTTTTGACCTTGGGTAAGAAAAAGAAACAGACGATCATGGACGTTGATTTTTTTTTACTTTCTTTCTTTATTTTCCCACATGATGTTGTCTGTCAAAAAAATTTTACCACAAAATGTTAGCAAAAAGAAAGAAATCTATATATGTTTCTTTCCCTGAGAAACATTTGACCATGGGAAAAAAAAATGGACGATCATGGATGCTGTACATTACTTTCTTCCTCTTTTTCAAGTTTGATTTTCACCTGTCGAACACGTCCCCATAGTCTATTCTCTTTCTCCCGCTCTCCCTCCTTACCTTCCTCCCTACCTTCATCCATCGCTTCATCCTACCCTTCCTTCCCTTCTTTTGTTCCGTGGATGAGTGAGTGAGTGAGTGAGTGAGTGAGTAAATAAGTGAATGAGTAACCTAGCATAGTGAGGACAGAACAGCCTCATCATCCATCTACTGAGTCTACTCACTATAATTCTGTCCCTCGTTGTTGTTTTAAAGTCTACGGGTTTGGTACGATAATTTCACTAACAAAAGCCCTCATTTAGGTGTTAAAGTCTACGGACTTTGAATGAACGTTTCACTACCTTCCCGACCTTACTTTTTATGATTTCTAGTGATTGATAGGATGAGTGGAAAGAAAGCATCAGCAGCAACAACAATAACAACAATAATAACAACAACAATAACAACAACAATAACAACAACAACAAAATCTCCATCGTTTATGAAATGGCATTTTCTTCAGTGTTCACAGTTTTCGAGGCAACGTAATTGCTTTAGCGTGTAGTTTCATCCCCAATCTAAGGGGAGGCTTGAGGGGAAAGAAAGACGCCGCCTCTCAGTAAAAAAAGACAAAAAAATGTCGACCTACTGACCGAGGCTACGCTGTATTTTTCTCCTTTAACCCTCAAGCGTGACCTTAAGTTGCGTCCATCCTGTGCACGACACGTCAGGGCATCGTTCTAACTTTCATTTGTTTTGCTATTGTCATATTTTTGAGCAGCAAGATGGTGGCCTGCAGCTGTCTGCATCAATGTTGCTTTGTGTCATGCAGAAAAAAAATAGTGAAAAAATGAATACGGTTTATAGTAATATAATGTAATTCATTGTGTACATATATACGAGATTGTGAAGATTATTTTTTTTCCATGATCATATGAATTTATCTTTCAGTGAAAGATTTTTTGAAAATTATATTAAATCAAATCTGAGAGAAGATACTGTCTTTGACACTATATTATTTGTATTTTATTTCAAATTTGTGGATAGTTTTGTAGCGTGATATATGAAGTATGTATAGATAGGTTTTAGTAATGAATTTGCGTTTGTCCTCATTCACTTTTTTGGTCACTTGGGAAGCTACTTGTACCGACACTTATAATAATTGTGATGGTTAGGTCTAGATAATATTATTTGAATGGCCTGACGCTCTACAATTTCAAATGTGATAAGTAAAGTGACTTAAAAAACAGGTGAACAGAAAAAAACCTAAAACCGAAGGAGAATTGTGATGATTTTGAAACTAACTGAATCTTCGTATTCCGGTATTTTTCTATTTTTGTGATTTTTGTTCTGTCTTTTGGCCTTTCATTTATTCAAGCCTTCCTACCTTCCCCCAGTTGTACAGATGAAAGAAAAATGTTCTGGTGCAAGACGGGATTTTTCTGGCGTAGTGGGAGTGTCTGCGAGAGGCCTGTGAGGAAAGCGGTCTGTCAGTATCATTAGGCTAAGTGTTGGTCATGAAGAAAAAACTTTAATTTCATCATCTATATGTATATCAAAGACTTCATCCATGTATCTCTCTCTCTCTCTCTCTCTCTCTCTCTCTCTCTCTCTCTCTCTCTCTCTCTCTCTCTCTATCTATCTATCTATCTATCTATCTCTCTCTCCCTCCCTCCAGCAGTAGCATGAGGGTCTTCGTTGGTAGAAAGAACTCTGCCTGACATCCACCTGCGAGGCATGTTCCTCCTTTTTTCCTTATCCCTTTCTTTTGTTTGGCGGCGAAATGTTGTGTTTCAGTTCAGGACGATGCCAGGTGTGGTGGACATCATCTTCTTGTCAAACAGATTATACGATTGAAGCTGTGGCAAAGAATGATATGATGTGCGAAGGTTTAGTGCTGTTGTTCGAGTTTAGGACAGTGCAACGCAACAGTCTGCTTCCTGAAAGTTTATTGATTTTAACTAACTAAGAGGAGACAAAGTAGATTAAATTCATCTTTAAATATATATGAAGTGTAGTTTTTATCATGTACACTTTAGTTTGTATTCTGAGCTTTATCTTATGTATGTAATATTTTCCTACGCCTTGCACTGTAGATAACATTGTGTTATCTAACAAACAACATGATAGCGGCGAACAAGTGTGCTGCTGTTTGTTCTTAATTTGCGTTCCTTTGTGTTCCTATCCCAATATCTAGAAAATCTGAAAACTAAAAGCAAAATGGAACCAAATTTCAGTTTAATAATAAGCAGAGAATTCCATCGCCTCCTCCTCTCTCCCTAAACCCTCGACTTCTCCCCCTTCCTGAGCGAGGCGACATTTATTCTTTCCATCCCCTCTCTCACCTCTGTCCCTCTGTCTCTCCCCGCGTCTCCAAGCAGAAGAAAAACAGAAGGAAAAACTGGGTATACATAGAGGGGTGGAAAAAAAAGCATCAGCATTCTTTTCTCTTATTTTCTAACATGACTGAAGGAAAGTGTAGGTTGGACTTTTGCTACTTGAAGGAAGTAATAAAAGTACCGCTTCCCTTACCCCTCCCTTTAACTTTATACCTCCTCCTCCTCCTCCTCCTCCTCTTCCTCCTCCTCTTCTTCCTCTTCCTCCTCTTCCTCCTCCTCTTCTTCCTCCTCCTCTCATCTTCCTCCATTTTACAG
>JAXIVD010005539.1:7500-22500 GCA_036785275.1 Cancer borealis
TCCTGTGTGCCTTCCTCAAGCGTAAACAACTCTATGGAAGCAGTTCAGCTCTCGCGGGCTATAGAATGACGGAAAGCCTCAGACGAAATACAGAAAAGGTTTAGTTGTTGTAGGATTCATGCATGACATTCCAGTTGCCTTGTTTTTCTTTTCCCTTTCGAGATTCATCCTCCTCTTAAGATTCTTTCCTTGATTCCTGTACAGTCTCCTCCTCGGGCTGGCTGCTGCCCTCGGCTCCTGGCACCTGGCTTAGTGAGGGTTGAGGAATAGGGTTGAGATCTGTGCCGCGGCGGGATGTCAAGGAAATGAGGATGAAGGGGAAGAAAAGGGCAGAGAAAAAAGAAAGGAAAGGAGTGAGAGTGGCATCAGAAAAGACGGGGAGGGAAGGAAGGAGAAAAACAATCCAAATTAGTGATGCAATAGATACGAAACCAATTTCAATTACAGATAAAGTGTAACTCCAAAAATCGTATATGAGCACAAGCAGAACTGTACATCATGACGCTGCTAATATCATTTTCACAAGGTAGTGACAAAAAAGGCTGTTATCCTCACCACTCGTCAGGTGTCTGCGGGTGACGACGATCCAGCCGACGGGTAACAGCTCTCATGAAGGGCTCACTCACGCTTTCTTCCACACTCTTGTGTGTGTGTGTGTGTGTGTGTGTGTGTGTGTGTGTGTGTGTGTGTGTGTGTGTGTGTGTGTGTGTGTGTGTGTGTGTTATTAATATGTCTTGATAAAGGATTGGTCTTACAGTGGATAGGAGGCGAACGCAAGGACGGGAATCGTGATCAACAAAGGAAAGAAGGTAGGAAGGGCGGGAGAGGAAGGGTCTCCAGCGTACTCTTGGGAAAGGATGTGAGCCTTACGGCACTCCAGGTCTGATCCGAAATCTTGGTATTGATCTTCATTGTTCTTTTTTCGGCTTATTTTTTCGGCTTCAAGCTTGAGATGCGTTCACACCAACAGCAGGGTGCACTGTAATCTGGTGTCCTCTATAACAAATGTTTGGTTTCGTCATAGACTCGAAGGCACATCAACTAGATGAACAGTAGAACCATGAACATCATCAAAAACCTGCCCTCAGCCAGACATCGCGGCGGCAGGTGGTGTTTTGAGGCCTGTGGAGGCATGTGTCTGCTAAGTGGCTGCGATGGCTTCAGGAGATGAAAGCCAAAAACATGTATAAAGCCACAAAGAGGCTTACGAACACCAAATAGTTGTTAAACAGACTCACTCTGTTGTCTTCTGACATTGTGTGAATTGAATGGCCAGAAGTCGACAGAATGACAGGTCCAAATACGGTCGTAATTAATTCATTCGCCTTCGAGGTGACATATGTAGGTCATGTGTCAGAGCAAGAGCTGGTGTCAGAGGATGGCTCCATCCAACATCAAGTACAGCATCACGAGGGACACCAGCAGGATAAGAAAGGTGTAGCCAAGACTCTTGTGCTCATTGGACATCATCCTGGAGAGTGTGTAGATTGAGTGAGCTCACACAATTGAATGCAACACAATCGACAATGGTCACCAGTGGCAGTGGGAGTGTGGTCAACCCCGATCAGAAGAAGCTACCGTGCAGGAACAGGTACAGCACCACCAAAAAGCCCAAGAGGATGCCGTAGGTGTAGATGAGAGACGTCTTCTCAGTACCGTCCATTTCTGTAGTGTCGACTAT
Organism: Cancer borealis; assembly: GCA_036785275.1. NCBI lineage: Eukaryota > Metazoa > Arthropoda > Malacostraca > Decapoda > Cancridae > Cancer > Cancer borealis. The sequence goes on from JAXIVD010005539.1 coordinate 9,182, forward strand.
GCACAAATAAATACACAAAGTGAACTTTTGAGGTGTTCTGTGGCGGACGCTGCTGATCTTTTGCAAAACTCTTGTAAATGTTGAGCTTCTTCTTCAAGCTTCAGGAGCACTATCAGGCTCACAAAGTTACAAGCCTGAGCAGAAATAACAGTGCTGGTCAGGGACACGTTCTCATTGAGGAAGAACAGACGGATGGGTGGAAAAACCCCTTTTGGGAGAGTCGTATTATCCCTGTGAAAGGGGGTCTTAGAGGAGGAAGTGAGAACGACAACCAGCACTTGGGTCAGTGAGGTGGGTGAAGGAGACTTGAATACGCTGGAGTATCAACTTTCGACTAAATCACTGTGGTTGCTGGGGTGAGGGTGGGTGGGGCTGAGGGAGAAGGGTGAGCAACATGGGTCATAGGGTCATGCTCTCTCTTAGAACATGATGCCCTCCAAGACCATGTAGAGCACGACCAGGAAACCGATGAGGATGACGTAGGTGAACACGAGGTTTTGGTTTTCGAGGGCTGCCATGTGAAAGTCCTTCTTGACGTGAACTAAACAAGCGTGGTACTACGTGGCTGTCGCCGCGCCTCCCTCGCACACAGTAATGATAGTGGCAGCTCCTTCACTAGCCCTTATATATCCCCGCCTTCCTCAAAGTGGGCGAGAGGGCAACCCGAGAAAAAAACGAAGGGTGGGTGTGTCTTTGGTCGGAGGAAAGGAGGGAGGAAAGTGGAGTGACGGAGGGGGGAGGGAAGACGGAAAGGGGGAGAGAATGAGGGAGGAGAGGAGGAAGAGAGGGGGAGTGAGAAGGGGAGTGGGTGGGAAGGAGGGAGGAAGGGAGTGGCAAATACCTGTACCACATCTCAACGCAAAAATTATAGGGGTCTGGCACTCCTATCCCTCATCTTCCTCACCCCCGCCCCACCATGTGTACGTACGTACTTGTGTGTGTGTGTGTGTGTGTGTGTGTGTGTGTGTGTGTGTGTGTGTGTGTGTGTGTGTGTGTGTGTGTGTGTGTGTGTGTGTGTGTGTGTGTGTGTGTGTGTGTGTGTTTTACGTAAACTTTTTTTGGCCCATTTGGTATAGAGCAAGTGCAGGCGTGTACCTCCCCCAGGCACACACACACCTGACCCACCTCACGTCCACACACTGACCTCGCCCATCCTGCACACAGCCCACCTTACCATCACAAACTCCAGTGACCTAATTCACCCACAACACACAGTGATAAAATAAAGCAAACCCCATATCACAGTAACAAAGGAGGAACACATAGGAACACATAGGAAGAACAAACAGCAACAGGCCTACTGGCCCTTACGAGGCTGTTTGTGATAAACTAGACTACACTATCTAATCTGGGGTGAAGGATACAGGATAGTAAGGGTGAGAGATTCTCCCACCAGCCACGACTGGCAGGAGAGGAAGGCCAACCATGCAATATAAGTAAAAATAAATAAATAAATGCGTGGAATTAGATTAGACTAGCCTATTACTACTGTCACTAACACTACTTCCTGGCAAGCGATGTCAGGCCCCTAGTGACGTCCTTCCGAATCGAGATTTTGTAATTACTGTACATTAGAAGGAACTTGCTCAAAGTTTACTATATTGACGAATAATGTTTTAGTTGCGGATTGGCTTCTAAATATTTGTCCAGTCTATTTTTGAATGTATTAATTGTTTTACTGTCGACGACATTGGCGGGCAGGGAGTTCCAAACGTTAACGATCCGATTGAAAAAGAAATGTTTGGCTTCGTTTGATGTGAATCTTTTACCAGTAATCTTAAAGGTATGACGTCTTCTTGTTATATTTGATCGATCAAAAGTAATGTAATTTTCTGCATTGATATTATCAAATCCTTTAATTATCTTGAACATTTCAATTAAATCTCCTCTCATCCTTCGTTTTTCGAGGCTGAATAAGTTTAATTCTATAAGTCTTTCTTCATAAGTTTATTTCTCAGCCTTGGAATCATTTTCGTTATTCTACGCTGGACTCTTTCCAGTTTGTCAATGTCCTTTCTGTAATATGGGGACCAGAACTGTACGCAATATTCAAGATGAGGTCGTACTAGTGAATTATGCAGTTTTAATATGACTTTTTCTGATTTATTTTCGAAAGTACGCCCAATAAAGCCGACCAATCTGTTAGCGGTTTTAACTACCTCTGAGCAATGCTGACTGGGTTTTAAATCGTTTGATATTGTGATTCCTAGATCTTTTTCCTTGTTCACTGCAGAAAGTAGTTTTCCATTCATTTGGTACTGAACGTGATCATTATTTCTTCCGATATGTAGTACCTTACATTTATCAACGTTAAATTTCATTTGCCATTTATTGGCCCAAGACGTTAGTCGATCAAGGTCTGATTGTAAGACTTCTCTGTCACTTGTCGAAGTTACTTTACTGGCAATTTTCGTATCGTCAGCGAATTTTGATATTTTGCATGAGATCCCATCATCTATGTCATTAACATATATCAGAAACAAAATAGGGCCAAGTACTGAACCCTGTGGTACACCACTTTTTACGTTTAACCATTGAGAGGAGACACCGTTTAAGACTACTCTCTGTTTACGTTCAGAGAGCCAGTCCTGAAGCCAATTGTAGATGCTACCAGAGATACCGTGAGTCTTTGGTTTGTTAAGCAATCGTTGATGGGGAACTTTATCAAAGGCCTTTTGAAAATCCAGATATATGATATCTACTGCTCTGCTTTCATCGTACGTGTCAAAAACATTGTGAAAGAAGTCTAATAAGTTAATTAGACATGAACGTTTATTACGGAAACCATGTTGTGAGGGTTTAATTATATCGTTGTCTTCAAGGAATTTCACCATATTGTCACGAATGATTGTCTCCATTAATTTACATACTACTGACGTCAGACTGATTGGCCTATAATTTCCGGGTTGTGACTTGTCTCCCTTTTTGAAGATTGGGGTTACATTAGCACGTTTCCAATCTGATGGAACTTTACCAATCCTTAAGGATTTATTGAATATGATTGCAAGCGGTTTACTGATCTGATGCTTGACCTCTTTCAAGATTCTCGGGGAAATTTGATCTGGTCCAGGGGTTTTATTAGTTTTCATCTTATCGATTTTTTGTTCAACGTCATTTTCTACGATGAGTAATTCGTTTAAGAAGTTTTCGGTTCTTCTAGTCTCGAATGGTTGAAACGATGAACAATCCTCTTCTGTAAATACGGATGCAAAAAAGTTATTTAGGATTGTAGCCATTTCATTTTCGTCGTTTGTGTGATTTCCTTGTCCTTTAGTAAGTGGACCGATATTACAGGTAAGGGCTTTTTTACTCTTAACAAAACTATAAAATTCTTTAGGATTAGATTTACATGATTCCGCTATATATTCTTCAAGATTATTCTTGCTGCGCTTTATTAGTCTCTTAGTTTCGCGACGAACTCTGTCAAACTCAACTTTGTCAACCTGGTTTTTAGTTGAAATATACTTATCGTACGCGTGTTTTTTGAGAGAGAGGCTGTTTTTTATCTCATCATTCCACCATTTTGGTTTATTCTTCCTTGCTGAACGTCTGTAACGATACGGTACACATACTCTAATAGCTTCGTTCAGCTTTGTGGTAAAGGCCTCCCATGACCTATCAATATCTGATTCTGACTCTGACAACAGTTCACTCCAGTCAGTGTCTTCTAAAATTGTCCGCATTCTGGTGAAATTTGCCCTTTGGTAATTTGGTACCCTCTCCTTACTGTCATTTACTTTTATTTCCTTCATTTTCAAGTTGAACGTAATTATCCGATGGTCGCTTGAGCTGAAAACTGGGCCAACATTTACGTTGCTGACTATCTCTTCGCTTGTTGTAAGAATGAGATCAAGGGTATTTAAGTCGCGCGTCGGTTCATGAACGTGTTGATGTAATTCGCTCTCTAATAAATTCGTGTACAGGTCGTGTCATGCATGTGATCTTAACGGATTTCCCCATCTCGTTACTGGCAAGTTAAAATCGCCCATAATGATTGTTTCACATTGACTAATTGTTTCGGAGATTGATTCGAAAAGCAAACGGTCAATTTCAGCGGGTCTTCCTGGTGGTCTGTAAATCAATCCAAGTATTTTTCTGCTCGAGTTACTCTTTAATTCGATGAAAACTGTGTCCACTCCGTTGATGGGTTCTGTTTTAAGGGAGATCGGATGGAGCGAGCTGTGAATATATAGGATTACACCACCGCCGATTTTGTTTTCTCTTTCACAGCTAAAAATTGTATAACCGGATAACTGAAATTCTGCAATGTAATCTCTGTTCGACGTGTCTAACCATGATTCTGTGACTCCTATGATATGGTACTGATCCATTGCGGCGAGAGCTTCAAGATCAGTGAATTTATTTCTGATGCTGCGAGCATTTACATAACAAACTTTAATATTCGGATCAGTAGCGTCATTAGTATTAGGATCAGTGGTGACGTTAGTAATTGGATCAGCTGTGACATTATTATTTGGCTCAGTGGTGGCATTACACGGAGAAACTATGATGTCGTTGCTGCTCTCGTCCGCTCGGCGTTTTTTGACCTATAAAGAAAAACTTTATCACTGAAAAGTCTGCCCAAGCCCAGGAGGAGGAGGAGGAGGAGGAGGAGGAGGAGGAGGAGGAGGAGGAGGAGGAGGAGGAGGAGGAGAAAAAAGAAGAGAAGGTGGAGGAGGAGAAAAAAGAAGCGAAGGAAGAGGAGGAGGAATAAACCACTAAGTGTTCACAAATCAATTTATTACTTCGCAGGCAAAATAAATCAATATTTATTTTTCTTTTGGAGCAGACGGTAGGCGGCGCGGGGCCGGCGACTTCCTAGTAATTCTGACTCTACAGTGACTGTGTTCTTGGTAATACTGGTGGTGGTGGTGGTGGTGGTGGTGGTGGTGGTGGTGGTGGTGGTGGTGGTGGTGAGCGCCGGGTGATGAGTTAAAGGAAAAGAGAGCAAAGGAATGGGAAAAAAGGGGGAAGGCTTAGAAAAGAGGAAGGGAAAAGGGACGCAAAGGTAAAAAAGGAAGAAGTGTTAATACATGGTGTTGACAGTGAGGGGGGAGGATGAGTAAGGGAGAGTGGTGGTGACGATTGTGGGGGAGTGGTGATAATGATTGTATGGAAGTGTAGGTGATGGTGACTATGAGGCAAAATTGTAGTGGTGAGTGAATGAGTATGGTTGTGACGACTGTCAGAGAAAGTTGTGATGATGAATGAATAAGAGGAAGAATGATTATTATAACAATGTCTACGAAGCTGATTGACTGGTGTTGATTGACGATACCTGACGTTGGTGCTGACTGACTGAAAGCATGACTGACGGTGACTATGGTGTAGACTGAAGTTGAGTGTTACGCTGACTGACAGACACTCCACACAGCTAACTGGATACTACTAACCGGGAGCCTCCAACTCAAACACATAACTTATGGTCCCTTTGACTCCTGAACTTAACAACATAGCAACTGGCACTTTATACTCTCTCTCTCTCTCTCTCTCTCTCTCTCTCTCTCTCTCTCTCTCTCTCTCTCTCTCTCTCTCTCTCTCTCTCTCTCTCTCTCTCTCTCTCTCTCTCTCTCTCTGGCACTCGTTACTTGTTAATTCTATCTCAGGGACCTCGCCAATTTTGCTCTCAATTCAATTCGAGGCAGAGTGATTTCGACAGGACGGAGGCAACTCGCAGAGTTATTACCAAAAAAAAGCTTCGCCGTGGATTCAGAGGAGACCGGTGGACTCAGGTGGTTAAAAGAATGTCTGTCAGCAGGGAAAAGAATAAGCCACGAAACGCCTAACAAGAGACAGGCGGAGATAACGGTGGTCAGATGGGTGAAGGAAGGTGTGGAATGGACTAACAAAGTATAATGTGATTGAGTGGAGAGCAAGAACTGGATTGAATTCGAGAAAAGTAAAAGCGAATTGGACAAAGAGTAAGGTCTGACCTAGAAAGTGTAAGGAATGGGGAGCTTTGACGTGTGCTAAGTGGAGGTGACGGTCAGATTTCAGTGCATGGTGGAGTGGGGTGGGAGATGGTGCGAGTTTGGTAGGGATATGGATTTGAAACAAATTGCTGAAACAGATAAGTGAGCAAGTGAGTAAGTGAGTGAGTGAGTGAGTGAGTGAGTTAGTGAGTGAGTGAGTGAATGAATGAACGGTATACTATTTGTTTCGCTTTTGGCGGAGCATTATCTGTGTCCATAATCATCCCACCAGAAGACAAAGCAATTTTTTTAAAAATAAACAAACATGTAAATGGCCATTTTCAAAGTTGAAGACAATATCATAGAACTTCCGTTATCAAAAACAGTTTAGATGAATAGAAAACAGCTAAGTTAGAAAAAAGTGTACAAAAAAACATTAATTGTGAAAATCAGTTAAATGTATCTATGTTTGTATGTATATATATATATATATATATATATATATATATATATATATATATATATATATATATATATATATATATATACATACATATGAATGTATGTATATACAAATTCAAAATACAAACATTCTATCATATATCTAAGTCGTCCGTGTCCTGGGAAGCGAAGGGAGCTTCCACCTTCTCCCCTTCAACGGAACAGAAGCCGCTTAGGTGTGCCCCTGTGACAAGAACACTCAACCAGCAAGTGTCGCATAGTAAGAGGCACCAAAAGTTAGGATTCACCTTCCAAGGACAAAGGTCTCCGTGTGTATTTAGTGTGAGAAGAAATGGGTCTGAATGTGAAGTAGGAGGAGGAGGAGGAGGAGGAGGAGGAGGAGGAGGAGGAGGAGGAGGAGGAGGAGGAGGAGGAGGAGGAGAAGGAGGAAGAGAAGGAGGAGGAGGAGGAGGAGGAGGAGGAGGAGGAGGAGGAGGAGGAGGAGGAGGAGGAGGAGGAGGAGGAGGAGGTAAAGCAAGTCGCTAGGGACAGAAGTGCTTAAAAATCGTGAGGGATGATTGGGTTCGGTGCGTGGGCGGTCCAACCCAAGGCAGAGCAGAGATGGTGGATTTAAATGACCACGCGGAGGGCACGAGAAGCAAGGGACAAGTATGAGATTTGATTGTGCAGTGATGAACAAGAACAGGTTGCGAAGGAGTATGGGCGGGGCTGGCTGAATGGGTGGTTGGCTGGGTGTTTGGGAGCTGGGTGTGGCATACGTGGGGATGAGCTGCTGGGATGGTAGGGGAGGTGGTATTGGGAGAAGTGCAGCAGCGTGACAGAGTGATATACAGCCCTCCACAGTGGCACCCTCACGGCCGCCTCCCAGTGCCAGCCTCATGCCACTCTGGATAATCAATGTCATTCCTCAGCGCCTCCCATCAGATGCCTGCTCCTTCTCTGCCTCCGTCATCGCATCCTCCCTCTCCCCATCTCCCCACCTCCTTCCCTCCCTCTCTCTTCAGTCTACCCTAAGACCCCCTCCTCCCAGCCAATCAGAGCCTCGCTTCCTTTCCTTCCACCGAACACGTGCACCCACTTTATCAAGCTCTTGGTTGTGGTAGTGGTGGTGGTAGTGGTAGTAGTAGTAGTAGTAGTAGTAGTAGTAGTAGTAGTAGTAGTAGTAGTAGTAGTAGTAGTAGTAGTAGTAGCTTTTACCCAAATTATATTAATAACAATAACAACTACGACTTAACCACACCAAGAAAAAATCATGCGTCAAGGTCACACGCCTGTCCACAGTCCAAAATAAATAGCCTCAAAGTTTTACAATCACCGGCAACACCACCTCGGCTTTCCCCTGGACGCAGCTGGCAGCCACGGGAGGTGATAGTGACCGCGGGGGGTAGGGGTGGGCGTGAGGGTCAGGGGAACGGTGAGGAGGAGGGGGGGAGTGAAGGGGTAGGAAAGCTGTTTAGGGGAGGGGATGAACAAGTCGTGGGGCGGGAGGATGGGGGCGGCAGGTTGATGCCTTCTGAGAAACTTGCAATCTCTTGGGTGCCAACGCGGCCTAAAGTGCCAGGGTCTTTTTTTTTTTCTTATTTTCTTTTTTTCTTCTTCCTCACCTTCCACCCGCCTCTCCCCCCCCCCCCCAACCACCACGTTGCACCCTTAGTTCCCGCTCACCTCCGTCCTCGTTCACCCTCATCTTACACCAGTGCAACCCCTTCACACACGCACACGCGCACGCATGCACGCACGCACGCACACACACACACACACACACACACACACACACACACACACACACACACACACACACACACACACACACACAAAGCTTCGACACAGGTGGTCCAGAGGAATGAGTTAAATATTGTTCTGTCATCATCCTCATACAAATATGCACCACTGAATAACATACATTTTTATGTCTTTCATTTATATATTTGCATGTTTCGTTCTCTTTGTTATTAAACTGTCCAAACAAATGTGTCAAACTTTACATTCATAACCCTACATATAAAAAAAATAATAAAAAATCTGTCACATGCCTATTGCATTTACTAGAAGGCACCTAACACTGCCCCACGAGGCACACGAGTATCTGCCACCCTTAAGACGTAAATCTGTCACTGCAAGGCGCCGGTCCGGGTAAAATGCAATTCACTTCGAGTTTTTTATAGCTGATTTTGTTTCTAGTAAAGAATCATATTGTTTGTGCTCCGTGAACTTAAAAGCAGCCTTGGGTGATTTTCCCAAGGTCACGCGAGACAGCCAGGCGGGAGTCAGTCCCTTAACCTGAGCAGATAAAAATAAAAGAATACAAATTATATATATATATATATATATATATATATATATATATATATATATATATAATTTACTAAACATTTGCTGCTGTTGCAGGGTTACCAATAAGAGGGTATGAAGTTGTAGGATGACTTAACAGTTTCCTTTTATAAACAACCACTCTTACAAAGCTGAGCTGCTCCTCGAGTACTAACAGATGAGCCAACACTGCATATTGGCAGCCGGGAGCCAAAGATGAATACAATATATAACAGCGAATTTATCAGTCCGTCCATCCACATCCATGTTTCATAGAATACTACGAGTTCACCAATATGGTGGCATCTCACAATGGTCGTTGAATTTACGTGAAGGATTTGCACAACGTTGATGCCGCGGGTCATTGCACCGCTATGGAGGACAGGATTCTCCCGGCTACGGTGCGCTGCCAACCAACACGTCAATATAGCAGACGACAGGACCTAAAAGGAAGCTGTATTTCTTCTTCATACTGAACCTAATAAGAGGGAAGAAACTATTTCACGAGAAAATTTTATTTCTTCCGTAATGTTCTACTAACAAGGAAAATTACGGTAATGTGCATTTTCATACCTAATATACTACTTTCAATTTGCCCTTCCCCTTCATCCTCAGTCAGACCAGGTCACCTTGTCACTCCAGTTTCTGCCCTAAAAACAGGCTTTGAGGACCATCCAGTAGAGTTAGAGGTATCGTTTTTCTTGTGTGTGTGTGTGTGTGTGTGTGTGTGTGTGTGTGTGTGTGTGTGTGTGTGTGTGTGTGTGTGTGTGTGTGTGTGTGTGTGTGTGTGTGTGTATGTGTGTGTGTGTGTGTGTGTGTGTGTGTGTGTCATTGTCAATCATAATATTCGTGTGTGTGTATCAAATCTTATGGTACATTCGTTTTTAGTTTCAGAAGTATTGTTCTACAATATTCCCTGCCATCATGTACATATTTTGTGTAATTTGTATCATTGTGATATACTATAAATGTAATCACGCTAATAAATACACTTACAGATCTATTAAATTTGTTATACAACCTAGAAAAATAAAAATCGGCGTTCATCGATGTCCGAACTGATATATGTCTGATATTTGTCCCATTTTTTTTCGTTTTTTCGTAATCGAGTCGTCAAAAAATTCCACGAAAGACTGTCTCAAATATTTCATCCACTGCATCCTTTCAATACATTATACAATCTCGACTTCACCTTCATTAAATATTTACATGATAATCCCAGGATCAACTCTACAGCTTAAGCTGCTTTTATTATGTTTCACGTACTGATTGAATTTGTACGTCCTTCAATCTCGTCGACATGCTGACTCAATACTACACACCAGGGAGGCGAGAGTGTGACCAATACTCATAGCACCCATCACTCTTCTAAGCTGTTTGGGTTCGATCCTCCGCCCCCACGCTACCCAGCAGCTGTAGGGCTGTGGCTTTCACAAGGCGTGGTTCTGCATCAAAAGGAACGGCAGCAACGCGAGCCTTATTCTGGTAACAATGTGAAAATATTTTACCTCTGCCAGAAGAGGATGCGTGCTCAGCTCAATGCTTGTCGACACCAAGATCCAGATACACATCTGGATCTTGATCGACACGGGCATACAAGTGGTGTTAATGGTAGCCACAACGATGACGACGACGATACTAATGATAGCGAAGTGGACGCCCCTGCAATCCCAGTTTTCTTTGTTAGACTGATTTCAACATAATTTCGGTGGCCATTATGCACCTCCCTTTGCCCTATCCAGTCAAGCATCATGATCTAAATTCAATCAGTGCATGTTTTCGTCCTGGCGCAGCACGCACGGACAAATTTCCCCCATGATTTTCTAAGCTCTCCATCAACTTGCTTCACGCCACCATTTTGGAATTTTAAATACATGAAAGAGAAAATCCTGAGATGCTGCACTTGTATTTCTCTCTTCCCAAAGGCGAGCAACAGAATAAAGCCATTTGTCTGTTTTATGGTTCCCTTCCACCGTCTTCCGGGAACACCATCAGCCAACCTTCCTGCCCGCCTAGACAGTATTCCTTGGTGCAGATTCTGACGCGTTCGGTGGCAACACAGGCTGCCCGCATCTACACCTTCCTACCTGACTTATGAATGGCAATGAGTTATTAGCTGAGGCACAATGGTCTAATGCTTATGAAAAGCACGGTGCTGCATCTGTTTAAGTGTGTGTGTGTGTGTGTGTGTGTGTGTGTGTGTGTGTGTGTGTGTGTGTGTGTGTGTGTGTGTGTGTGTGTGTGTGTATGTGTGTGTGTGTGTGTGTGTGTGTGTGTGTGTGTGTGTGTGTGTGTGTGTGTGTGTGTGTGTGTGTGTGTGTGTGGAAGCAGGTGAAAAAAGGCTGCAACAGCGTGCAAAAGAAAAATGTATTTTTAATTGCGTTGCACTAAAAATGTAAAATGACTAGTATTTAAACAGCACTTGTCACATTATGCTGAATCAACTCAGTGATGGCAACATTTAATTTTTTGACTTTGATTAATGTGAATTCAAGCCGGCAAATGTAGATTTCAGACCTACAAATCTTGCTGCTCTGTATTTGATATATAAAAAAAACATATAACAATGATGATTATGGTAAATAAATCAATGAAATTATATATAAATATATCTTTCTTATTCCTACGTTTTGGCATTTAATTTATTTCTTTCCTTCTTATCTCATGTTATACAGCTGAAAATCATTCTCAAAAGATATACAAATTTCCATATACTGTGCTGTCAACTTCCCAAGGTATCAGATACATTTCTTTTAAAGAGGTTCGGGTCGTAAAAAAGTTAAAAAGAGTACTGTAAGAGTTTGCAATGAAAAAGATGAAAGAATAAATAGCCCTTCGAAGGTAAACAGAATAAACATGATTCTGAAGGTTATATGGAGTGGGGCCACGGGTGGAAAGCGTTGAAGGAAGCATACCCTTAGCAAGTTCTGAAGATTACTTACTATGAAAATAGCAAAAGACAAAAAGAGAAGCAAGAAAATGCGAAAATCTGTGACAGAATCAAGACACCCAATTACAAGTGATCAGTTAAAGAGACGACTAGCCTTTGATACCGTTAAGTTTAGAAAAATTGTGTTGGTGAAACCCTCCACGATTGAGAGGTTTACTCCATACACGGCCGGATGAGACAAGTATTGTGTCAGTATCTGAGATGGGGAGAAGAATTGACTGGAGACGAGACAAAACACCTAACTTCTTGGAAGCTGATCTGGCAAAAGTTTAGGTGTAAAATTCCTAGTTTAAGGCTACCGGCCGTATTCATGATCCTTCGCAATCATGATAACTATGGTTACAATCGTAACAGGCATCGTCATGGTCGTGCCTGAAGAGGAAGTACCAAAGTATGCAAAACGTTATAAAAAATAATATAATCGCAACAAAATACCTTATATCAGCTTCCATTCAATATTTTCTTCATCATGCTATACATAGTACACTCTTCATTTTCACAGTTTAAAATGTTTGCTTCAAATACGTAGCTTCAAAAAAATATGTACATACTCATGTATTATCTATGGCAGGCCTGTGCACTGCTGCTAGGCTAAAGCAGTATTACTAACCATATAATGCTTGTAGGCAAACTTGGATAAAGTGATTTTCAATGTTAACTGTTCACCTTCAGCTAATGCTATGTCTGTAAAATTATATCAAAGTGTTTTTCTTCCTAACATTCGTTTTAGGAATATTGAGAAAAACCAAGCGTTGTAAGCTTTACGTAAACACACAACCACATACATCGCGATCACTGAGTTCACCAAAGCTAACACCATGTATAACCAAGCGATGTTCCCCTTCCTGAGCACCAGCATATCGTGCCGCTCATTTCAATTGGATTTGATTATACAGATTAACATGAAAGGCATATATACACCCTACTGACTGTCCAGTTGAGTGAGTCTCTCGTTTTGTTGGCAACAACTGGTCACAAACACACTTGCACATCTAATATTACGTGTCGTAAAAACTAAAAGAATAGTTTTAACAGGAATTTTTCTTACTCAATATACGTATTTGTAAGAAATAACTGCTTCATAAATTTTTTTTTTCGTAAGGAAACCTTCGCATGGATGGTATACTATGCGATCATCATCTGTATCATTCAAAAGTTTCATGCAAATACTGCGGAACATTAATACGAACAAACCATCACTATCACCATAGAGAATAATCATGAATGTGGCCGCAAAAGTGAAGGATGAAACCGTAATGTTGAGTATAGGAGGAGGGCTGAAAGAAGAGAAAATAAGTTGTATGGAGGACTGCGTAGTTCATAGGTGCAGGAGCCGTTTTATGCGGCATATAATACAACCAGTTTCTGTCCGTCCCATTCAGAAATAACATACGTATTTTTTTTTCAGAAGTTACCAATTTTTTTTCTTAAGAGAAGGGAGGTTGTTAAGCGACGTTAAGAAATGTATGGTACAGTCATCAGCATAAGATTGGGTAGGATACTTAATTGTTGAAGGGTACGAAGCGTGGGTAATAGAACCAGGAATGGGATCATATATGTATTTTTATTTCTATTTCTATTTGATAATACACAATCTATATTTGTGTTTGTAGTTGAGATTCTTAATAGATGCATATTTGAACCTTGTATTTGCGTATTTCCTTCAAATACAGTGACATAATGAA
>JAXIVD010005539.1:27500-28542 GCA_036785275.1 Cancer borealis
AGCCACGTAATTGCAAAATGTTATGCTTTATTCTATGGCTAGTTAGGATTTCATAAGGAAATTGTTTAGTAGAAGTTAAATTCCACGATCATGCCGTCTACCTCCGATGATTTTGACACACCAACCACTCCACTGCCACCGCCATCACGAGCCATAATGAGTAGTGTTGAACAAAATGACAAATTCCACAGCAAGCCTCAGATGAATATAGAGAATAATAAATTCAAGAAGGAAAGATCATTTAGATGCACATTCAAAACACTCTCTCATAGCTACTTCACCATCTCGATAACTAAGACAGACCCCTTACTTCTTTTTTTTTAATAAACGTCACTGCACAAAGTCTAGAAATAGTAACAAACGCTACCAAAAAAAAAAATTCCACAAAATAATACCCCACAATATGAGAGAAAAAAAAGTTCACCCTGAAAACAAAACATGGAATAACTTTTTAAAATGTCGGTTTTATTTCAGGAAAGTTTCAATGTTTCTTTCTTATAGGAGTTCAAGTACTAAGAAGATACAAAAGAAGAACAGGATGAAGAATTTCCACACACGAGTCATATTCCGTGTCAGTCTCCTCTCAATCAACAACACTCGCTTCCGTCTCCACGAAACACACACACACACACACACACACACACACACACACACACACACACACACACACACACACACACACACACACACACACACACACAAACACACACACCAAACACACACACACACAAACACACAAACACAACACAAACACAAACACACACGCAAAAAAAAATACACACATACACACACAAAACAAACAAACACACACACACACACACACACACACACACACACACACACACAACACACACACACACACACACACACACACACAAAAAAAAAAAAAAAAAAAAAAAAACACACAAATACACACAAACAAACACACGCACACACACAAACACACACACACAGCTCCCTGGTACAGCACGAGGACACTAAAAGGTCGAGAAAGGTCAGCGTGATCCCCAGCCCTAACATCACTCTTTCCGGGAGAGGAGAT